>JALPQI010010735.1:0-46545 GCA_025490895.1 Thaumatotibia leucotreta
TCAGAAAATTAACAATCTACGCCTACGATTATGTTACGTTTTAGTATGATATTTTGATTGCATGTGCCATAGTGAAAATGAATATCGTCAGCCGACAAGCAAAACTCACTCTAAAAACTGTCAGTACTCTTAGCAACCTCTTGTGTCAGTATTGAATCAGAAATTAGATAAAATCTCTATTTCAAGTAGGTAATTGTTACTTAGTGAGTTTTGGTTGTCAACCGACGATATTATATCTTGCTAACTTAAGTTCGTTTTTATCTTGTTATTTTAGTTTTGTGCAATCAGGCATGGACAGAAATGTAAAAATTCGTTTAGGCATCCAATTTCAAAACGACCATTAACAAAAAGAAAATCCATTTATCATGAAAACTTTCGTAATTTATGCATTAAAAACATAATTCGAAACTTATGATCGAAAAAAACTCAATAAAAGTCTATTATCTCTCGATTTTTGAAAAGGACACGTTTCTGGCGTCGGTTCAATAATGAGCTCAAACTCGACCAATTTAAATTGATCTAATACATGTAGTAACTTCGTACGGCTGGTGGGTCTATCGAAATTGGGCGGTAAGTCCGAGTGACAGCCGCGTTCGAATTTCAAAAAGAATCGGGTCTTTTTTCGAGTTGACTTTTCCACGAGTCATGGCTGGGACTAGTGTTCTCTGTGATTAATACTTTGGCTCTTTTTTGGGTTTCGCCGGCTTTTAGGGGTTCGGTTAGCAAGAACTTGAAGGGCCGAGTATATGAATGTTTTTTTTGTTATAGCTACTTAAATAACTAGGTATTAAATTAGCAATAGCACGCCTCTTCGATTTCTAAATTATTACGAGCGCATGGAACCTGTAAATTTTACTGTAGGTATACCATTATATTATTCGTAGAATCTAAATAAAAATGAACAAATATGGCTGACTTTCCATAGCATTCTTTGACACATATCGTGAAACACGTTCGCAGATATATTTTCCGGCGAGGGCGTATATTGAAGCCCGAATGAAGCGATGGATTCAAGCGTTAACGCCCAAGACAAAATAGTTTTGATAGTTACCGTGTGACACATACCGCTTTTCACACCACCTATGAGAAAAATAATTGACATATTACATATTTAATATTTTTGCGCATAATTGATTCGTAATTGATTATGTACGTGCTATTTATTTTCATTTTTCATTGTTATTTTTAGGCTGGCAACAGAAAGTCCTCGAACAGAAAAGTGCCATTTTGATCCCTCCTAGCAGGGAAGAAAAGACCCGTATTCGAATAGGTGGTGTGAAAAATATAATGGGCGTTTTCATAGAGTTCCTCGATAACCCGCCAGCCTAACATTAACATGGGACGGTTTTTCCCGTCTCTCACGCCGGTCCCATGTGAAAAGTTATGTATGAGTTATGACCTTTACTTTTTGCTATTTTGGATCACAATCTACGAACAAATAAAACATGGAAGCCGCACGCCATACTAAATTGCCTTTCAAAAACTGTCCTGAATTTTAGCTGACATGTGTTACTCCCTGTTCAAAGCATCACGGTAATGAATGTCAATATCAACATATAAAAACTTAAACCGCCATTTAAAAATAGTTGTGATTGGTCCATCAAAGTTTTGATTGGCTTAATTCATTGTGCATTTGTCAACGGCGCCGACATTTGCGCGGTGTTAAGAAAAGCGCTATGTGCTGCCCATCTTGGCACAATTGAACAATTGTTCTTGGGGGCATTTTTGAGCTGGCGTTAGACGTCCATGTTATATATGGTCGCAGATCACAATATAATATACGGAACCCAACTCGCATCCAACGAATACGCGCTTGTCCATTTTTTGTCCTAAAATTGGTGATATTATGTATTTCCTGCACATTTCGCCTTCTTTTCAAAAACGTTTGATCCCTTTGTTGTATTAATAATTCTTTTATCGTTTGTCGGTGGCAACATCATCATAACGCATTCATATCGTTTTGGCATACGAATTAATAATTCAATAGGTGCCACGGCTTATATTGATCAAGTAAAAGAAAAAGTAAATAGATATTATATTATGATGTAGTTACAATGTAAAAGGTAAGACCCAGAAGCGAAAAGAATTCAAAATGGCGATTTTGGAATTTCGAGCTCGAATTTCGTAATCAACAAAAAAGTTATTCTCAAAAAGGTTATAATATATACATCCCGAAAACTTGATTTTTCCTGATCAGCGGCCCTACCGCGAAAAACGAAATTTGTCAATTTCGAGGATTTGTCTCTCTCACTCTAATGACGCCTTCGTTGGAGTGACAGAGAAAAATCTTCGAAATTTACGAATTTCGATTTCGGCGTGGACGCGTTTGGGCTGATTCGATCTAGTAGTAAGTAGATACATTACATCAGAGGCCGGGAAAATGAGGATTTCCGGTTAAGTCGGTATATACGTCGGATAGGTAACGAGGCCGGGAATCCGTTTTCACGCCGAGGCATGTATAGTGCTTTTCTCAATCATACAAAGAAAAACAAATAAACATATTTTGTCGAAATTAAAAAAAAAGTTACTTTGCAGGCCTAGGCCTAGGAAAAATGTCCAATTCCTTCAGGGTACTATGGAATAAACAAGCAAAATGTAACGTGATATTTTTTATGCTTCGAAGTGAAATATAGTAGTACGATTTTCTTAATGCCAATTTTAATCTTACATTTGAAAGAGTAATAAGTAGAAATGCTGTTGTAAAACTAAATACCCTTATAACATTATACACGTATCTTACTCTGGACGGTGTAAAGGGCAAAAGGTATATAGCCTCAGTAGTGCCGTACTTATAGTGAATCGTCTTATTTGCATCTTTATCGTGCCATATGCTTTGAATAAAGTAAGACATTGTGGTATTTTGATATGTATGTATCTATTAATTTATCGACGGACACAATAATACAATGTCATAATTAATATAAATACAGTTTGATAGTCTTATTGAATTCTATTATTGTCATTGGAGAAGTTTTTTGGACGGAATAAATTTAGCCAATTTAGATATAAGTCTTCATATTCATGCCACCTAGTGGCTAAACATGCTGTGCCACATAATTGTAAGAACCCATCTTTTGTATACCATGTTTGTAATACATTATTTCATTCATTCATTTCATGAAGTCTTCGAAAATTTTAAGTAATTATTGTTTTTCTGTTTATAGATGAACGCGATCATGCTATCCGTTTTAAGGCCTTTTAGGGCCTTAACTACGTACATTTTTTATGCAATCAAACCATTACGTATGTACCTAAGTATTCATAAAACAACGTATACCACATCCGTGATCTTAATCCAATAAAAAAAAGGTTTTCCCATTGTGTGATCAATTCGAGGAAATGTTTTAAACATTTCTCGGCACAAAAACCAACGTAGGCGTACCCAAGTAACGTAGGTATAATAAATAACCCAAAATCATTATACGAAACTTAGGTCCCTTACTGACAGGTTGATCAGAAACCTTTTTTTATCCAACCTTATACTTTGGCATTAGAACAGTCTAATTTAAAACTTAAAGCTATCGACGCAGAGTTCAAAATAAAACCACTTTTGTTAATCGAATGGATGAAACTTTCACAATCATAAGAGCGTAAGACAACTTGAATATTACACAAAAATAGACCATAATTGTTATGTATAGATCTCTTTGTTATTTAACCAAATAGAGAAGCACCTTTCGATTTTCAAAACGGGTATTCTTAATTCAAATCAGACAGGTTTTGTTACTAGCCAGTATTATAAAAAAAATCTCGTCTACATTTTCAAATTCAAATTTCGAACGATATGGGAATCGTTTAAAACACCCATTGTTTCAAAACGATACCATTTCATATATCATTCGAAGTTCAATTCTATGCCTTTTGAGATGAGGCATAGTTTTGTGTGGCAGTGATTGTCTGTTGAGTCATTTCGTGTCTGATTCGGTGCGTATTGATTAGCAAGGGAGCCGGCCAATGAGAGGCCGTGTATCCCCAAAATGGCCGCCAAGGGTAGGTCTCCCTTCAGGATATCCATCTATTTAATTTATTACGCATTGTGTTCCACGGACATTAATCTTTTTTGCTTTTATTAATGTAACGCCGTTTTATTTTAATGAAACCGAGTTTCCCTCGTTTCCCGCCGCCATTTTGTTTTCCCATTGTTTTATTGATCTGGGCTCGGGAATGTTTTTGCGAAATATATCTTGCGTCTCGACGTATATGAGATGTAATAGGTACCTAGTTAAGAAGATATGTGACCTAAATCATACTTAAATAAATCATATAAGTAGAGAGTTTAAGACATAGAGGTACATGACAATTCGACTATTACATATTTATAAATTATAAATAAAGTTGTATCGGAGGTACTTACTTAGGATAAAACGAATTAATAATGGCCTAAGTCGCTAACCGCTTCAGAACTTTTATACCAAACACCGACCTAATGGAATATTAACAGAAAATTATGGAAAATATCATAATCAATTATAGAAATATAAATATATTATTGAATTTATCCATAGGTAATAAATTACTGTTATTTTTTTTTTTTTTTATCTTGGGACATCTTACACAAATCGACCTAGTCCCACGGTAACCTCAATTAAGGCTTGTGATGTGGGTACCAGGCGACGATATATATAATAGATAAATAGATAGACAGCCATGACCAAGGAACAAATATATGTGATAAATAAATACACAAATAATGCTCTCGCCGGGATTCGAACCCGGAACCTCCAGCTTCGTAGGCAGGGTCACTACCAACTAGGCTACGGAGGCTGACGAAAAATATATATTATTATATTATTAGTATTGACATTAATTAGAATAACTATCTATAAAAATGGGCCTTACAGAGAAGTTAATTAAACAATATAGAAAGCTGCCTATTAGAATGAATCCAGTCTTTGAACAAAAAATTAACGTAGGTACCTACTTAAGAACAAATGGTAACTTTTTCATAAACGTAGAGGAGCCAGACGTAACTTAAGCCGATATGTATCGTTTGTCCCTTTCAGTATGATCAATAGGTATGTCTATAACTTTTAACCGACTCGAATATTTTACAAAATAATTATTTTATTTTTATTTTTTTATGTGACGAAGGTAGACAACTGAGCTCTCAGCCCACCTGATGGAAAGCGGGAACTGAGGCCCATGGACATAGTGACCCAAAATCGCCTATGCGCTGCCTACCCTGAGGACTTAGATGGATTGTCTCTATGCCAGTAATTACACCGGCTAATATCTTACCCCCAAACCGAAACACAGTACTAACTATTTAGCGGCAGGTTAACGGGTAAGAGTAAGACGGTGGTAGCTATCCGGGCGGACCCTGCTCGAGGTCCTACCACCAGCAAAACGAAAACTAAATTTACTTTATTATTAAGTACTACCTATCTAACCGCTCCTTAAATATCTCAAAATCTACTATCCCTACACAAAAACCGCAATTTGTCCACTTTTTCTGCCGACCGCAGTTGTCAAACGTCATTATCTTAAAAGCTACCAGAGACAATCTTTTTTTTTAAAGTCAGGTAGAAAAAATGCCGATGGCTTCTCGTACTTTAAGAAACTGGTAAAAGGGTGTTAATGGAGTTATTTTTGTGTAGATAATAACTTTTTTTTATTGATGTGGGCTTGGGACACTTGCTACCTAATTAAAAAAAAATACAAGGAAGTCGAGGGTTTAGCGGTTCAATTTGTAATTTCAATGTAAATTTATTTGACGAATCTGTGGTGGTTGTTTTGTAGTGAAATACTTTTAATATAAAATAAATTATGCGAACTTGATAAATTTGATTAGATATAACTCGTTTTACAGGTCATAATGTCTCTTTAAAAAAAGTTAACACGTAGTTAGTCAACATAATTAAATAAATAAGTGATCCTGATCTCTAATAATTGAATCTAAAGATATTTTCTTCGGTTACCGCGAGGATTACTCATGAAATAAAACTATGAAAACGGATAAACTCGCGTATATTAACTAATTTTAACTTCATTCCGACGTTTCGAACACTTTACAGGGTTCGTGGTCAGTCATCCGCAGACCATGAACCCTGTAAAGTGTTCGAAACGTCGAAATGAAGTTAAAATTAGTTAATATACGCGAGTTTATCCGTTTTCATAGTTTTACGAGTATTTCATGAATCTAAAGAATTATTAAGAGCTGGGATATGCCTTTGTAGTTATGTTTACTAAAAATAATTCCTATGTCTGGCAATACAGGGGTCAAAAAAATTGGAATAATTAATGCCTGATGAGATTGTAAACATTAGGTACCATTACCTATTACAATTCCATTCTCTCAGTACTTTATATACAGTTACCTATCCTTGTAAGGCGCAATGTAGGTACATTACCTACAGTGTACACTCCACTTCAACAAAATTTAATCTTTGCATAAACTCAATAAAGTAGCATTTCCTTTGTTTGATTGATTATACAAACAAACGAAATACAGCACTATTCCTTACATAGCAAGATAAAATATAAGACGTTTTTGTGAAACACAAATCTAATTATTTTTATTAAATAGCTGAATACGTAGGTTTTATGCCTACCGTGGACGTTGGTGATCTCGGTCTTTTTTTTTCTTTGGGCCTTACACTACGCTTACGAGGCTATAACTACGAGTACTTTCGAATCGTCTAGAAGTATTTCAGATTAATTTTCGGTTTATTTCATCGTTTCGAACCCTCGCGAGTCACCGTGACGTCACAAGATGGCCGCCGCGTCATGGCCAATCAGCGGTTTGCGTTTAAAAGTTGGTTAACCCTTGTATATAGTTTGAAGCAGTGCAAAATGAACTAGCCTCTTTGATATGACACAATCCAATGGCTTAACATTTAGGTAATCCCTTGTATGCCGGAACGTGGATCCGCGTACGAGAAAACTATAAGAAAAGAATATTTTCCTAACTAGTGCGGAAAAGTAAACTTTGCGTAAATTTATCTTTTTAAGGCACTTGTTATTATGAAAAAAGTCGTTCGATACACGTGTAAAAGCTTCTTTTTAACTCGGGTGATTCTCGCCCTCGTTTCACTCGGGCTCCAACTTTCACCCTCGTCGAAAATTTTTTTTTCTGTTGCATCGAAATGTACAATTGTCGTATTCATATTTATTCCATGGGATAAAATTGCGTCATAACTCATAACATATCGATTACTGAGGTGTTTTAAGTCTATATTTCTATAATAGCAATAAAAATATCTTACAAGTCACGGTCGACCCGCGTTGCAAGTAGCAAGTTCAAGGTTCGAGTCTAGCTCAAACACAATACAAATAACGTTCAATAGTGAATTGTAATACTAATCTTTGCCGATGTCTTGTGAAAGTGACCTTTATTTCGATGCCACGCCCACGTGGCTGATTCTAAGTAGCTTCTGTGGCTTATGGACGCCTGTAATCATCATCATCAACATATCAGCCGAAAGACGTCCACTGCTGAACATGGCCTCTCCAAAGATTCACAATGACCGGTCCTGCGCCACCCGCATCCAGCGGAATCCTAATAATACCACTTTATAGCAAAATTTCGTGTCATGTGTAGTCTTGTATAGAAAAAAAAACCGACCTAGTGCATGCCGGGCCATGCTCAGTGTAGGCTTCCGTAGTTATTCAAAAACGGCTGGGCAGATTAGGTCGAATGATTTTTTTCTTATTTTCCGACCCACGGATCAAAAGTTACAAGTTACACTTTTTTTTTTATGGAGCGGTATTTACGAAAATATTTAATTACTTGACGAATACTTAGTTACGGGATCTTTATTTTTTTTTAAAGACCTTTTCAACGATATGTCGCACTGTAGGATTTGAGCAAAATAAAATAACTTCAAAAACAGGAGAACAATTTTTTTAATTCTATTATCTTCCTTGCTTCGTCATCTAGATTAGTAATAAACACTTTGTAGTAACACAATATCAGGTCGCCACTACACACTGAATTTCAGAGAATTTAAAAAGAAAATAAATTCTGGACATGTTGACATGTGACAATTACATCATTCACTTTATTCAGTTTTCTGTCATTCATTACACACTTCCTTACGTTTTAAAATTAAATTAGTTAGGAATCTTCATAATATTAATTATTTTCAGCTTTAAAACGTATCAAATACATTTTCGTAAAGAAAACTATAACGTTTTTCACCAATTCGTCCAACTCTAGCGCTCGCTCGAATATTAAAAATCGGTACTATATTCGATTTTTAAGTTCGAAAAACGCTGATGGCGATGACGGAGACAGTCACCATGACTGGAAAATGTCGAGCGAAAGTGAAGCTTCGTACTTTTCTATTTCTACTGTTCGATTGTCGGGTTAGTGACCGAATATAAAATACGACACATTATGGATTGGTTTTGAATTTCGCACATTCTGGTCTCCTTAGCTAAGACGGTAGTGAGACTGAGAGATCATAGCGCGCGAAATAAAAAGGATCTACTTTTTATTTGGCCTTTTTTTTTCTATGTTGACCCCCCCATTTTTTTTGTAGGTAACATAAGTATTGTTTATATATTTTCTACTCAGAATCGTGATCTGTTTCGATCGTAATAGGAGAAAATGTTGTCTCAAAACGTACATACAGGGTGTTACACGAGCCAATGAAAACCTTGAACGGGGTGATTTAGTAGGCTATACTGAACAACTTTTACTATGGGGCCAAGCACGAAATCTAAAAAAAATTTTTTTTTTCATACATTTTGACTGATCGATCACGATATTTTGTATGAAAAAAAATTATTTTTGTTTAATATTATGATTCTTTATTTATTTCTCTTTTTTATAAAAATGTCTATTATAATTTTTTTTTTATGTAATAAATTCTTTAATGCATGTTATTTTAATAAGATGTATTATTATACTGTTTTTGAAAAAAGTAAGTCCACCTGAGTTTCTTACTGGTTCTTCTCAGGAACGGTGTAGGGTTTGAACCAGTAGTAGATTTTTTTTCTCTCGCTTGATAATGTCAGACGATTCGAAAATGCTTATTAATAAGCTTACTTGAATAAAGAATAGTTTGACTTTGAAAAAGCCAAAATTTTTTTTTTTTGAGATTTGTGCGTTAGCTCTATAGTAAAAGTTGCTTATTATAAACCTACCAAATCACCCCGTTCAAGGTTTTCAGTGGCTCGTGTAACACGTTGTATATTTTCCGAACTTTCCATTCCTTTACCGCCATGTGTATAGAAAAGCTAAATAAAAAAAACCTTGCGGTAAACATTTTCTCCTATCAGGATTGAAAGAGCTTGCGATTCTGAGTGGAAATCATTTAAACGTTTTTTAAAAAGTGGGGAGAAAACTTAAAAAAAAATGGACCCCATAGGTACGCCATATGCTTTTTTACCTCTTTAACTCATAAACATGACGACCTATAGAAACGTTACCGCTAACATCCCTCGGCATCAGTGTAAATAAGCAACAAAATACTAATTTATTACTGCAATAGCATGCAAAGTAACGCCAGAAAATTAAAACTCCTTGAAAATTAGACATGTTTTCGTGATCGATTTCTATCGACCTAACTTCAATTCTTTACGGATTTGTCCCCATACGACCCTTGCAAATGTCATATGGTTTCTGTATGTATAGTATTGTTGTAGGTATCTATATTTTCATGTTAAGACATCTTAAAATTCAATCTCCGAACTGTAATTTGGCTTTAGGCGCCCTCTTAAGTATCTTTACAGGGTATTTCATCCAAAAACCTCAGACGCTACATATGGAAAATATATACCTAGTTCTTAATGTTGCTTTATGAATGACTTATTCAAAGCTAAATTTATACCTACGACAATATCTAACCCCTGACATTAGGTACCTCAGGATTAATAAATAAATAGAGTAAAGAAATCACTTCTAATAAAACGTAACCTATACTTCCTGACAAATAAAATATTCAACTCGCACTAACAAAAGATATATAAAACATACCTAAAACGTATCCTTTAAGCTAGTCGTCTCGCTCAGCGAGCACAGATACTAAACCGGTAGAGAGAGACGAGTATGGTTTGAAAGTTACAGCCGGCTCCGCCCACAGGCCGCAGTAGGCCGTGATACCGGTTGGCTCGAACAATATTAAAAAAAAGGCAGTCCGCATGAGGCAAGGGACACAAAGGTTCTTCCAGACCCCATTATATTTCCGTGGCTGTTTGGAGCGGTACCTTAGCCTTCGCCCGAAAAAAGTGAAAATCATAGTGCATGCAGAACTGCCAAATCACACCTAGTCTGCATTTTTACCGGCCAGTCATTACGTTTGGAAAAAATTGACAATTTCTCTTTGGATGACAGTGTGGTTTTTAATAAACAATTTTTGCTGGTGATAGTGACTTTTCTAGTGTGTGCTTTTCTACTGTGGATATTTGTTCGGTATGTGTTTTCTTATTAGTATTCTTCGGTTAAGTGAACGTATTGAATTAAAAACGGCGATTGGTTGATGTTTTAGTAAAATAACTACATTATTGTTGATTATTCTAGGTCGTTTTTGAAAGCATTTCCTTTGATATTCTCTACCATAAATTTGTCTTACTTAATATCTTCTGAAATAGTACTAAAAATAATCATTTCAAAAACTGGGGTTCGAAAATTTGAGATTAGCAAAATCCGTATGAACACAGGATTCTAGGATTAGGCGACTTTGACCATAGTTCTCTTTGGGTGTTTTCCTAGTTATACAATAAACAATATGAATGAAATAGATAAAATAATAAATCATGGGACAATTTCACAAAAATCGACCTATTCCCCACGGCAACTCCTAGGTATTAAGGCTTATGTGGTGGGTACTACGTAACATATAACAGACGGGTCCTTAAAGTTATTAGTAGATATTTTAATGCATAGAAAACAACCAAAGAACAAATGTTTGAGATAAAGACGAATAAATATCCTCACCGGAATTCAAACTCGGAACCTCCAGCTTCGTAGGCAGGGTCACTATCGACTAGGCTACGGAGGTCACCAGGTTGTTAGTGACAGAAAGGCGAGGTACTAATTTTGTAATTTTATTACCTTGGTAAAAATTCTTTTCGTTGTCTTGTGTCCCTAAAAAACGTGACGCAGTGGTGATTTTTGTATTAGATGATGTTGTGTTTTCAATTTGTGATGTGTGAATTAAAAACTAGCGTGAAAAAGAATTACAAGTGCACCGGATTTTTTTTTAATACTGAGTCGATATTGCAACTTAAGGCGTGACAAAGTGGTATGATATGAAACAAGACAACGAAAAGAATTTAGACCCACCTGTCTTAGATCTCAAAAAATATTCAAATTCTTTGGCATCAACAGAGTCGTCAGCATCAGCAATATTAAGTATTTCATCATCATCATGGTCATTTCAGCCATTTATCGCCAAATGCTGAACATAGGCCAGAGCCAATCTAACCCAGAAGTGTCCCGCAATCTTGCGAATGTCGTGTACCCAACAAGCTATACGTAACGGACGCCCAAGGGCTCTTTCATCCGAAATAGGCCACCAATCCGTTTGGATTGATATAAGTATTTACACACATAAAACCTTAAGTCATACAAATCACCTTCCAGAATGCACGAAATTAAAAATGATTTCTTCTTCTTTTATATTGATTCAAACTTTCACGATTATCACTCATTTTTAAAGACAAACGGGTCTTGATCGCGTAAACTGACGTTTAATTATATCCTGACTTCAGCATGTGTCTACGCGGGAAACTCCGAGGCTACATAGTTAACAGACTTCAAAAAAGAAGGGGGTTTTCAATTTGACTGTTTTTTTTTGTATATATGTTACTCTATATCCGAGAATCGTGGCCGATTTTCAATTGTTTTTAATCGAACTGGTATAACGTCGAGATGGTCCCGTTGGCACCAAATCGAGGTCTGATGATGGGATCTTGGAGAAATCGGTTGAAGTCGGCTTGATTTTTTTTTCTTCTACTTAAGAGCCTGGCTCTTGTCGGTGGAGTAAACGCTATTCCGTTCGATGTCCTGCTAATGTTTTGAGCTCCTGATACGATACTACATTAATTTTCTCCTTCGCTTGGTCCAAAAATGCTCGCCTTGGTCTCCCTCAGCCCCTCTTCCCTTCCACTTTTCCTTCAATTACAGTTTTAATATAATTGTTTTTATTTTATTTGGTATTTAAATACTACGTATCTAGTGATTTATATGAGTAGCCATAATGTCCATTCGAATTCGAAACAACTAATTCAACCATGTGCTTTCGTGTTATGTTGCAACCGTTGACTGATGAAAGCTGCGGCTTTAGAAGCAGGTGTTGGGAAACCTTGTAATTATGCACTAGTGCTGTAATCAGTTACATAAGTTTAATCGCTCTTATGCAGTGTTTTAGTTGTACTTGTCTCAAGCATATTGGTCATGCATAAGGTGGCTATCATCATAAACTTTAGAGCAGGGCTCTTGTCTGTGGTCAAGTTCTATCAATGGTCCTTTCCAGTGCCTTTTCTTTAAGACCCTGATACGACAAGACGTCTACTTTTTCTTTCACTTGGTCCATGTATTTAAGGTGGCCAAAAATAAGTGGATTCCCGCATGCATGTAGTCCTTGTTTGTAGGTGGCCCATTAAGGAAGGGGCTTATTAACACCAGAAAAATGCATGTTTGCATGGTTTATGTAGAAAATTTTTGCATAAAACCAGCGTGACTCTGGCGACTGTAACCATGGAAATAACAGACAGATAAAAGTTGATTCACCCATCTATAATATTCATTTTGTCGCTTAGTATCCACAACAAGGTACATTATTACAGCTTACCGCGGGACTATATCGATTTGTATAAGATTACCTCCCTTCCATCGAATCCCTTGATATTTATACGTACATGACTGTAAAAACACATGATAAAAACGGTTCCTATCCCAACAGTGGCCACCCAACCGAAGTGGAATCCCATGACACTGATCCATCAACTGACAGATCGAATGTCAAAATATTTTACACAGATAACGCGCAAAAACGCATTGAATTGAGATTCCCAATTATGATTCGCAGAAAGCTTATTGTGTTGTACCCATATGTGGGAAATCGATTTAAAATTTATCTGGGTACCTCCCTAAGGCTTTAGGGTTTTGTTGGTTTAGATTAATTGGTGTACTGCTATTTCACCGAAAGATTTTTGGCCTAATTTACTTACTTCTCAACCAATATATGTAAGGATTCACTTGGGATACTAACATTTATCAAATTTTTATTTGCTTTCAGCTGGCCGAATTTTCATTTGTGAACTAGGATAGGTTAAGTCGGAACATGATAATATGCTAAAGATACGTCTGAGTAACGTTGATTTGTCATGTCATAATTCTGCTAAATAAAACTATGGAAATAATAGTTCTGGAAGTGATAATATGCCATAAAATTTTAGTAAACCAGATAAATTACCAAGAGCATAGAATTGCATATGTATCTAGTGCTATTATGTGTTTTCAAAATCACAGCTAGTCTTTACCGTTCGTTAATCCTTAATAAATATGATGTGTCCGTACTCTCGACGACTTTGTACTCTCGTTTGAGAAACATCAATGTATTATTTTTAACCTTCAAAACAGTCTTGAATATTTTCGAAAAAAACATTCTAAAGTCAAACCGTCGGTCTGCCATTGTTGTCCCACGACATTGGAAAAAGAATAAAAATCAACAGTAACAAGATATAGCACGACAACTTTAATTGTGCTGTCGTCGAAATCCGGCACTATCCTGGTCACGGAACCTTTTGTATTCAACAGTTTTATCACAGCGACACTTTTGACCGCATTATTAAAGTGGTGGTGTTTTTAAAATGAGAACATCCCACACTTGAACGTTCGAAATTCAAAAGAGGCTTCAAGAGCGGTTAGTGCCCCGAAAAAAGCGTTCAAGATTGTTCTATTTTCAAATACGTTGTAATATGGTTAGATCGATTTTGGTATCTTTTAAGGGAAAACAGAAGTAACTTCTTAGAATATAATGGAATAGAATACTCTTTATTGTATACCTTAAAAAAGAAAAACATGTTTTAAAAAAAAACTATTATAGAGAGACGTACACAACAGCCGGTATTTTCGCTATAAAGCAAGCTTAGATTATTTGGATGTATTATTTTAACCTGAATTATTGTTTATATTAATTTCGTGAATATTACTAGTCCCACTCTGATATCTGCACACATGATGTTGTCTAATCATCCTGGCAACATTTGTAATTTAAAAAAAAACACCCATCAGGCGCATATTTCAGTATTCGTGCCCTTTTGTGTCTATGGAAACCCCGAGGGATCTTGGGACGGCAAACTTTTTCAGGTTTTTTTAAAACGCTGCACTATTGCAATTATAACCTACTTGTATTCCGTGGCTAAACGAAGTGCGTCCTCCAATATTTTTTATTGGAATAATATTGAAGCAAGGTGTAAATGCAATATCCCAAATGCATTTCGCCGGATCAGATAGTAACTCAATCCACCGATTTATCTCAAGCTCACGGTCATTCAAAATCAAGGCACTGACATATAGATCGCAACTGGAGATAGTACATAATGATATGTTCGCGTCCAACGACAAACTTAAATATGAAGACGGTCAAAAATATAACTAATCCTACAATACAGCTTTTATAGGTGACCACTCGACGACAGCGACTTTCCGAACCGCAAGCTTTACTTTGTAACAGTCCCCAAATGACGTTCGGAGTACAAAAATGGTCGGCGAACCACAAAGCTCGAAAAAACCTCACTCAGACAACAATTTATAAATGATTCGAAATTCGAACAAAAACCGCCGTGGGACGGAAGAGGACGGGGATACGTCGGGTCAATTTAAAAATGGAATGTGGCCAGAGTGGGACGGTTAAACAATTTAAAGATGGCGGCGCTTTAATGAAAGAAGATTGGAGACAATTGTTTCGATTGATATTGATGGTTGGACCGTATATAATTTATTTATTGTGTAGGTAAAGATTTCTCTCTATCGTTTGATTTGCTGGGTATCGCGCGGGGTCAAGTCTTGAAAGTTTATCTCTGTATCAATTTTGTTAATATGGCTGGAAAGAAGAAAGTTTCATTGTTTTAGGATTGACATTTCTAACGATTTTCTATTCTTGATCTACAAACAAACAATATCTATGAAAGCATTGCAATACACTCTCGGTCAAAAAATACGGGAATATCGCAAGGGCGCTGATTTCAAATGGATTATTCAAATGTTTACAGGATAAGTAGAAACCGTTTAATATTTAATTGTATTAAAATTTCCCTGTTTTTCGAATCCTTCCATTCCATCGAATCCAAAAAATGTGTAATTTTGTCGTCAGATAACTCTGTGGATATAAAAATAGCAAGTAGGTACATATGATTAAAACCCCTTTTTCCATACATTTTTGTCGTTTTTTTTAAACACTTAAGTTATGCCTTCGGAAATCAATCTAACGACTGTTTAATGTTTTTTTTTTAAATTGATTAATTAAGGATAATTACAATTTAATCTTATAAAAAAGGATTCTACCTGTCGTGTGAATATCTGAAAACTTTCTTCGAAATCTGCCCTGTTTGCAGTATTTTCTATAAAAGATTAGATTAAAGCAAGTAATACGGGTCATTACTTGATCGCGACGCGAGTGAGTTAGTGTAGGGCAAACCTTAGCTTGACATCAGTCATCTACACAAGGGTCCCAGAGACGGAATGCGTGCTGCAAACATAGATACGCCCTGCAGTCGGCCGGAGTGCAAACTCCTTGCGATGAGTCCGATGTCTGGACAGCCGCCAGCGAGGTCACGGAAGTGTTCTTCGGAGATCCCGCGGCCTCGCTCAAATGCGGCGAGTCGGAAGACCGTGGGGTTTTAGTGGGTATACCAGGGCCCCATTAGCCCTGGGAGTCCCACATAACCACCTGGGTCCATCCCCGTGCCCGGGTGGTATGCGTAACGCATTTCCCCACGATAGTTAAAAAAAATGGGCAAACCTTAGCTATTAAGCGATTTCTTGTTATTCGTTGGTCAGTTTTATTGTGTCTTAGCTAGCAATACACTGAAGAGAAGTTTCCCAAAATGAGACAGGTGACAAATATATCCTTACTGCCGTCACCGCGTGGCGTAGCCAATGTTTGCTACCTAATTACCAAATTATCCTTAACTGGCAAAAACAAACCAACCCCAAAATAACCATCAAATGAACAGACAGATGTATCAAACAATTGGCACGCAAAAAATAACAAAATCGATTTAAGCGTACCGAATCCCGTCCGGTACCGAAATAGGTACCTATTTTAATTGTTTAGGTATAAAAAATGTCAGCCATCTTGTTTGTCCTTCACGGTTGACCAATCGGGGCAGAGAACGGATATGTATAGGTTTTATATGTGACTTTGGAACCTGTAAGTAGGTATTTAATCCATCTAATGTATTTATATTGTCGTCTAGGTTTCTAAATTGGTACAGTTACTATAAGATATTATGTAGGAGCGGCCGCCGACCCGACCGTGCACAAAAACCAAAAAGTTTGTTCAAGGGATTTGCTTCAATATTTTGACGCTAGTCATTAATTCAATCACTACATTTTTTGCAATTAGTACTTCATTTGGATGTGTGTGTAATCATTCACCTCAACTCTGCTGAAATTACCTATACCTATGTATGAGTAGGTAATTTCAGTGAGTCAGTGAGTGAGAGTTTTTCAATGAGTTTTTCCGAAACTTATGTACGGAATATCAAATGATATTTACCATTAGCTTTCGGTGAAGGAAACATCGTGAGGAAACCTGCATACATCCGCGAAGAAATTCAAAGATGTATGTGAAGTTCCCAACCCGCTTAGGGCCAGCGTGGGGATTACAGCCCAATCCCTCTCATATATGAGAGGAGGCCTGTGCCAAGCAGAGGGACATTATATAGGCTAAAATATATATATATACCATATATGAGTAGGTATCTAAGTTTAAATTAATTAAATAGTTACAATTACCTTTCTACTATCTCCTGATGCGAATTCCTATTATATTCTAATTACATATGCGTGGGAATACTTTCTAGTTACATTAAATATTAGATGGTATCTATATTCAATTATTTCTAATTTGTTGAGAGCGCTTTGAAGTAAACCGAAAATAATTATATTAGTATAGTACCAACATTGGGTTTTACTACATATTTACCTCTGTATGAATATAAGCTATTATTCTTCAGTATATTTCGCACCAGTAGAAAACGTATATACGTCCTTATAACAATCTTTAGGGGAGGCCTATGTTAAGCAGTGGACGTATTTCGGCTGATATGATGGTTATTTCGTTTCTTTACACAAAATATAATTCGTCGAAATCGTTGATTTCGTAGAGTGGGGGATAGAATAAGCATTCGCTCGTTTGGTGTAAATCCACCTTAACATATTAGCTGAAAACTAGTGTCTACTTAAATGCTGGAAAAATGAAAGTCCAAAATCGATTTCATATCAGAATCGTGGTGTGAACTTGAATTTTTGACTAGTACTGTAGGTAGATACTTAAACTGAGCTCATTAGGTAGTTAGTACAACTTTTTCATCACACTTGCTGTCTAAGCGCGCCATTGCTAGCGCGCGTAGCGGAAGTAATAGAAAAGTGAAATTCCCTAGGGAGTAATAGAAATGTCAATACGTCATTTAATAATATTATGTCTTAAAACTTATTTTTTGGTTGGCAAGTGTGATGAAAAACACTGTATGCATCACGGTCGGTAAGCGGAATACTAACTAGAGTCATAAAATACTCTCGTTAGTATTTCCGTACTTACCTCCCTTTATGCACAATGTACTAATATTAACTAACTATATTCTATATTTATTACTACATAGTATAAAATAAAGTCAGTTTTTCTGCCTCTATGTCCCTTTGTACGCTTAAATCTTTAAAACTACGCAACAGATTTTGATGAGATTTTTTTTGTAATAGGTAGAGTAATTCAAGAAGGTTTTTATGTAGGTATAGTACCCGTGCGAAGCTGGGGCGGGTCGCTAGTTTTTAATAAAACTCAGTTTGCGATATTATTAGTAATTGGGGAAACACCGCGTATAAGCGAGTTCTTCAAGCACTCAACTGCAATACCCACTTTTTACGAACCTAGCAACCGGTGACGCAACCGAACAATCGACATTGTCACAATGATCCACGGATCTACGATCTATAGATCACTTTCGACGCACGCGCCGTGACTGTCACGGCCAAGGTTACTATTGCTGTTATGCAATTTTTTTGACGGTGCTATTTTAAAGCTGTTTGCTGGAAACCTGAAGTTTTTACAAGCTTTTATTAAAAGACTTCAAAAAAAGAGGAGGTTCTCAATTAGACAGTTTTTTTTTGTATTTATGGTTACTCGATGTCTCCGAGAATTTACCGATTTTCATTTTTTTATGTCATCGGGTATGACGTTGAGATGGTTCCTTTTTTTTTCGGGTCATTTACAATAAGTACACTGTTTCCGAAATTAAAACTTTAAAATCGATTTGTGTAAGATGTCCCAAGATATTTTTTTTTAAACTAACATTAACATTTCAAAGCTATGCGCCTTATTATTTACTGAAGATCACAGCATGCACTAATAGAAATAGAATAGAAAAAAAACAGGATGCTTAGCACATGATTGGTATGTCAGTATGTCGCCGCGAGATAGATTTTCCATCTTTTACCAACTATATGAATAAAAGAGGGATGGATAGTCTATCTCGCGGCGACATATTGTCGCACTAATCCTGTGCTAAGCCTGCAGGTTGCGCTTCTTATATTGCTTACACCTAATTTGCTATAAATCTTAATTAAGAAAACTTTGGCATCTAGATCTTGGAGAAATCGGTTGAAGTCGGTTTTTTATTTTCCCACTGGGATCGGAAGAACTCGTGATACTGAGTAGAAATAGGTACTTAACTTAATATTTACCCATAATTTCAAAATTATGAAAATGGATAAACCTTCTGATGAGATTCTCAGGTTAAATAAATTATCTAAAGGTAACACAATTATTTATACGAATCACAAAATGAAAACCTTTGCTCAAAGGCTAACTGGAAGAGATCCATAATATTTTCTTCGGTTACCGGGAGGATTACACATGAAATAAAACTATGAAAACGGATAAACTCGCGTATATTAACTAATTTTAACTTCATCCCTATTCCCTTCAAGGAAGAGATCCCTTACAGGGATAAGTTCGCCTTTGTACCTGTCAAATTTTTTGTATTAATGTATATTTTTACCTGTGTTTTGTGTACAATAAAGATTTTAGATACATACATAAAATCGACTTCAATCGATTTCTCCAAGAACCCGTGTTCAGGTTCAGACCCCCACTTGGTGCCGACGGGACGAACTAGAGGTTATATCCGTTCGATTAAAAATAAATAAAATCGGATCACGATCCTCTGAGTAGCGATGTAACGAATATCGGTTTTGGAATATTCGCGAATGCGAATGCGAATAATTATTTGCGTTCCATTTTCGCGAATGCGAATATTGGGTATTATACATACCTACATATACACAAACATTAGATAATGCTGGTAAAAAATGCCCAAAGGCATTAAATTATTAACTGAAATATAACATTTTATTCATTATTCAGTTAAAATGTATCATTTTTAGAGTCGCATATTTTTATACTCTAGTCATTAAGGTTAACTTAGAATGTAGTACTTCCTGCCTTAAGTGAATGAAATAATTAAATAAAAATATTCTCAATATACGCGTCAATTTTTTGCGAATGTGAATACGAATGGGGATATTTTAAAACATGCGAATATTCGCGAATGCGAATGCGAATATTCGTTACATCGCTACCTCTGAGTATCGAGTAACATGTAAAAAATCTGTTGATTAGCGCACCCCCTCCTTTTTTGAATTCTGTTCTTAAATACCGCAACGCGCTTGTAGAATACTTTTCAAGCTTCGGTCTACCGAACTACCAAAATCTTACGGTTGTTTAAAAAAATGTAAAGAAATGACCGCTATAGTCGCCCTAAACCCTTTCACAGCCAATTGACAGTCCTACCTCAGTGGCAATTGTGGTAGACAATTGTAATCCATCCTTTGTGCGAGATGGCGACGGCTTTTTGTCGCTAAACCGCTATTTAGTGACAGTTATTGACAGTTTTGTGATGTTCTTTGACAAAGAGTTAACAGTCGGTAGTAATTGGCTTAGTTTTTCGATATTTCAACGACTTTGAGTAAACCGAGTTTTAATGAATATGAATTCTGATATTTTCAGAAAATTGCCATCGAACTCATTAAGGTGAATTAAGACCAAACGGGCGAATGTTCATTCTATCCCCAACTCTACGAAATCAACGAATTTCGACCTCCTACGAACAAATAAAACATGGAAGCCGCACGCCATCCTAAATTGCTTTTCAAAAACGGTCCTGAATTTTAGTTGACAAGTGTCACCCCCTCTTCAATGCACCACGGTAATGAATTTCAATGTCAACCTATAGGTAAAAACTTAAACCGCCATTTAAAAATAGTTGTGATTGGGATCAAAGTTTTGATTGTCTATATTCTATAAACATTTGTCAAAAGGTGCGTTCAAACTAAAAGAGCATTCGCTGTTCTAACCTCCTACTCTATGAAATTCAAAACGTGATTGGTTGATTTCGTAGAACGGGCGCTAGAACAGCGAATGCTCTTTTGGTTTAAACGCATCTAAAGATGTTGCGCCGACATATGCGCGGTGTTAAGAAAAGCGCTATGTCTTGCCCTTCTTGGCACAATTAAACAATTGTTTTTGGGGGCATCGCAGATTTCGACAAATCACGTTTTGTGTAGCGAACGAATTTCGTAGAGTGGGGGATAGAATGTGCATTTTCTCGTTTGATCTAAATCCACCTTTGCGATAATACTTGAATTTAAATTTTCGTGAGACATAATAACTATAAATGAAATTAAACGGTTAAACTCACGTGTTTCGGAGAGCCTAGGTCTCCATTATCAAGCACTGAGCCCTAATAATGGAGACCTAGGAAAAGGGAAGGATATCGTAAAACCACTCATGGTCCAATACTGCAATTATAGTCCACAATTTCAAGTCCTAAATGAGCACTAGTCCCAATATACTTTTTGACTCTGTCCAAGTTTTTTTTTTATGTGGCGAAGGTAAGCAACTGAGCTTTCAACCCACCTGATGGAAAGCAGGAACTGAGGCCCATGGACATAGCGATCAGAAAATCGCCTATGCGCTGCCTACCCTAAGGATATAGATGGATTGCCTCTATCTATGCCAGTAAATACACCGGCTATCTTACCCCCAAACCGAAACAGCAGTGCAAACACTGCTATTTAGCGGCAGGTTAACGGGTAAGACGGTGGTAGCTATCCGAGCGGACCCTGCACGAGGTCTTGTCACCAGCAAAACGTGTTATTCATAGTTTTTGGCTATGAATAGCACGATTAATATAACAATAACACCTAATGGAAGATATTCAATTCAGTTTTAGGTAGTTCTGTGCGATTATTTAGTCGTACAAATCAAGTCATTACCATTCCCAAATTATTGACGAACTGCGTATAAATAGTGGAGTCATTTTCGGTTATCTTGTAGCAGACGCATGTTTGTCTGCTATTCTGGCATAATAGTCTTTTCCGTTTGCTTTTATGAAACGGAAAATAAAGTGATGGTAATGAACAATAAAAACGCGTAAAAAAATCGCATAGAAACACAACTTTAGACTATTGTTGGGAGTTGACTGTTTTACTGTAGTCATCATTTTATCTCACGGATATTGTATTCAGGGATATGAAACAAGCCGTAGAAGTAGCTCTCACAACCACACGTTTTGAAAAAAAAAAACATCAAGCGATACATTTTTTGCGAATATTTTTTACCGCGTAACTACCAAAGCAGATAGAGTGCAAATATCAAACAATTGACACCCAAATTGACCCTAATTGTTATTTATCCTATTTATCCCCGACGATAAGTACATTAAAAGACTTCGAAGTCACCTTTGTATCAATTATTAAAGTTTAGTAAAAATAAGACGTTCAACATCTACGCACCGCATTTTTGCATTAGCAAAATTCTTAAGACAAAATGATTTTACCCAATTGTCAACGCGAATGCCATAAATCCATAATCATAACAGACAATAATTTACAACCACAAAACCCAGTGGACAAAAACACGGACCCTTCTGAGACCCTATTGTTAGTAATCCTTTTACCAGTGAATAGACTTAAAGACTTATGGTCTTAAGCCCCCGCTACTAATTATAAACAGTAGCCCGTATAAATATGTCATTTTAACGGTCAAGTTGGCTTCGAAAAGGGTTCTGTATGGTTTATCTTTTGGTTAAAAGTCATCATCATCATATGATCTTTGAGCATGTTCAGCAGTCTTTCGGCTGATATCAGCCGAAAGACTGCTGAACCATGCTCATAGATTTGCACAATGACCGGTCCCGCGCCACCCGCATCCAGCGGACTCCTGCTACCTTCACCAGGTCATCAGTCCACCTGGTTGGGGGCTATCCATGCTACGCCTTCCGGTTGGCCGCCACTCGGCTATCGGTTCTACGTGCAATGTACCCCGCCCACTGCCACTTCAGTTTAATGATTCGGAGACATATAACGGTTACTTTAGTTCTGCTGCGGATGGTCTCATTCCTAATCCGATCTCGCAGAGAGACTCCTAGCATAGCCCTCTCCATTGCCCTTCGGGTGACTTTGAGCCTTAGGGGTGATTAAAATTACCTACTTTTAACTTTTAACCAACTCCTTTTGGCAAACATTTTTTCGACTCTTATTATACTTATTATTGACTAAAGCATACGGTGAAAAGTACTTTTGACTGATTTTGCTAGTCCATGGTTCTTATGAATGGCTCAGAGTTTTAACACAGTGTAAAAATGTCCAGTTATGTTTGTTTATTTTATATTAATGTTACGATGTTTAGATCTCCTGTTCTTATTGACTAAGGACGAGAAGTTATTTTCGTTTGATGTAATACTGATTGACATACAATGGCATGTATTTTAAAACTTAAGCTCTCGAGTATGAATGGAAATTATGCGTTTTAAAGATGTTGACAGTTTACAAAGTGTGGTAAAATAACTTTGACGCTTAGATGGTCTGTCATAATTATCTTAAATTATATAACTAGTTATTTGTGGAGACGGGAGATATTTGTGGAGTGTCACAAATTCCACAAATATCTACGTAAAACTTTTTCCGTATATTCCGTATACACAATTACACATATTTTTGATTAGAAAATCTGTTCACATGCATAATATATGTACTCGTATATTTACGTTTTTATGCTCATTTATTTTTGAAGTACATACAGTGTGTAAGTCTAATACGGGCGATCAATTAAACCAGGCATGGGATTCATTAGTGTAATCATGGATTGCAAGGTTTCTTTAAAGTTACTCTTAATTATGACCCCTAAGAATTTTTTTAAGATTATCGGAGCAGCAATGTAGGTGCGAACATTTGTTATTGTCGATATGGCAGTTATGTCATCTGCTTTTGAAATTAGCTGTCATCGAGTCTTTAACTCGCGTATGTTGCTCTACATTGCGCGCCGAATTATTTTGTATGGAAAATTTTGTTGCTCTAATTTTAAGTAAAAGTTATTTGAATGTACTTATTATGTCGTAAACTAACACCCGTTAAGAGCTTCGCCCGTATTAGATTTACACCCTGTATAAGAAAGTTACGAATACTATTTTTGCTGTATCTTAATTTTATAACTGAGTGCTTGTATTTATTTATTTATTTTATTTATTTAATAAAAGCAACTATTTTCACTGGAGATCCTAATACAATAGTGCGTTAAACTAATAAAACTACAGAAATACAATAACTTGAATAAATTACACACACAATAAACAAATTCATTAAAAGCACAACACATACAATTTTTTGTAAATTCCCACATAGGGCAATAAAATAAATCCGCTTTATCGGTAACCAGATTTAGAACACGAATGGCTCGGCCTAGAAGCGCCTTACGGAGCAGGTTGTCCATTTTGTCAGCCTCCGTAGCCTAGTTGGTAGTGATCCTGGCTACGAAGCTGGAGGTTCCGGGTTCCAATCCCGGCGAGGGCATTATTTGTGTATTTATTTATCACAAATATTTGCTCCTTGGTCATGGCTGTCTATGTATTTAAGTAAGTATCTATATGTATCTATCTATTATATATATCGTCGCCTGGTACTCACATCACAAGCCTTAATTGCGCTTACCGTAGCACTAGGTCGCTTTGTGTAAGATGTCCCAAGATATTTATTTATTTACTTTGAAACGGCCCCCGACCCCGCGGCAGACCAAAGAAGCGATGGCTAGATGTCGTGAAGGCTGACATGAGTGTAAATGGGCTTACAGTAGATGCCCAGGATCGAAGTGGAGGAAATGTAGCAGGAAAGTGGACCCTGGCAAAGGCCGGGATAACGTTAGGTAGAAGAAGAAGATTTATTTATAACTGGGTGTTTGTATTTATAGGATGTGATGTGTATTATGAGTGCTACTGCTAACTTGGTACTGATAATCTGTTCTTCCCCAGGTGAATACCTGCTCCAAGGCGACCTGCCTCGCGAGCTGGTCAGCGGAGAATCGTTGGAACTGCTCGAGGAGGCTCTCCAGCTGGTGGAGCTTGGAGACGAAGCCAAGGATGATCAGCCACAGGTACTTTATTACATCTTCACGAACTTTGATTACTTTTAGGGTTCCGTAGCCAAAATGGCAAAAACGGAACCCTTATAGATTCGTCATGTCTAGGGGTCGGAACTATGGGTGCAAAACTTTAACAAAACTTCAAAATGGACATATGGAAACACTTTAGCCCAGAAAAAAGCGAATATTATTGAAAAATCTGTTAAAGGGGACTCGCCTAAACTTTCGGCCTTCTCCTTTTTCCAGCAGATATTTCTGTTTAGGTGCATTCAGACCAAACGAGCATACGCTATTCTATCCCCCACTCTACGAAATCAGCGAATCACGTTTTGTGTAACGATCGAATTTCGTAAGGGTTAGAATAGCGAAAGCTCGTTTGGTCTGAATGCACCTTTTTGAAAAGATCCACCTTCGGACTTACTTGATTCTCCGAGTAACAAATAAATACAATTTCGCGCAAATCCACAAGACAATAACAACAGTTACCAATTCTTTGGTGTGTTTTTATTTTCATTCATTTATCAAGTTAAGTCTCGGTATAACTGGCCTAATATACAAATTCCCAAAATAATTGTTAACTGTTATTACAGTCTTGTGGAATTGTCCGGAAATCTTCTTGTTATATCATCATAATCATCATACATATCAGCCGAAAGACGTCCTCTGCTGAACATAGGCCTCCCCCAAAAATTGCCACAATGACCGGTCCTTTGCCACCCGCATCCAGCGAACTCCTGCCATCTTCACCAGGACATCCTTCATGTATGACATCTATATGTATAGCCTATTTGGTGTCCCACTGCTAAAAGCCTCCCCTCTCTTCCTCCAATCGTCCCTATCCAGGGCCAGTTCCCTCCACCTCACGTCGTACGCGTCCATGTCATCCCGCCATCTCCTCTTTGGTCTGCCTCTGCTCCGTTGGCCATCGTGTGGCTCCCAGTCAGTATGACATCTAATAGATATAATTATATAATTTATAATTCCTATTCCTTGCAGGCGGTAGAGGGCAGCAGCAGCGACAGCGCGATGCTGCACCCGGCGATGCGGCATGTGCCGCACCATCTGGCCCACTACCACAACCAGGTCAGTTCCTATAGATTTTTGATTGCCTGGTACCCATTACTCTCTCAAGCGGGCTACCACGATCTACTAATGCGAATCACTTTAGGAACTAATCTCAATCGCGATGTGTCAGTTCCATAGAATATCTGTCAAAAAAACTGACAAGCAGAACCTAAACTGAATTTCATTAAAAAAACATGGTAGCCCCCCTGATCTCTGTTTGGACTCCACATTTTGATTGCCTGGTACCATTGACCAAGCGGCCTATCGCTTCAGAGTCCTCACATCTATTATGTCTTTGTACTGCTCTGCCTTTGGACTTTTATGATCGCCTGGTAAGTACCATCGACGCCTCAACCGTCGATCGGAATCGGAAATCGATCAGTCCTCTGATAGTCCTATGGCATAATTAAAGTGAGATTTAAGTGTCTCTCGTATGTAATCGATTCTCGAGGGTCGCTAGGATCTCTGATAATTTGATACGTGAGAACTGACAATTCATACTGACGCACTATCAGACTATCACAACCAGGCAGTTCCTTCACTTTCATGATCGCCTGGTACCATCGACTCTCGAAAGGTCCAGGCCAGATCCTATATTATTTTAATCGGATTGATCTTGTAAAACAGAAAAACAGTGCCTCGCGCATTTAGCGCTAATTGTGTATAAATTATTTGAGAAATGCTCGGCAATTAAAAATAAATCTTAAAAAACTACAACACAAACACTTGTTAATACATCCAAAACGTTAAACACCTTTGACTCGTAACGGCGGGCGGCAGAAAAAAGGATTCGTAAGATAAATGATGGTGGTGACACAGGGATCGAACCTCACACGACGCTGTGGCACAAACCTAGAGATACTGGCTTGTTTTCTACGAACAAATAAAACATGGAAGCCGCACGCCATACTAAATTGCCTTTCAAAAACGGTCCTGAATTTTAGTTGACAAGTATCACCTCTTCAATGTACCACGGCAATTAATTACAATATCAACCTTTAAAACTTAAACCGCCATTTTAAAATAGTTGTGATTGGTCCATCAAAGTTTTGATTGGTCATATTCAATAAACATTTGTCAAAGATGTTGCGCCGAAATATGCGCGACTAGATGAAATTACTTTTAATGTCCTGCCCATCTTGGCACAATTGAACAATTGTTTTTGGGGCATCTTTGAGCTGGCGTTAGACGTCCATGTTATATGTATATGGTCGCAGCTTGTTTTAGATAAAATATTACTTGGATTTAAACTATAGTCATAATATCTACGAGTATAAGTACACTCGCGGTCAGAGGAAACGGGCAAACGGAGTTCAAATATTTACAGGATAGATAGAATACTTTGAAACTACAGAATAATAGCAATTGCTATTACGCTAGGTAATTCCGCCAGCCTTCTGGGCATTACCATCAGGCACGGAGCTCGAGCCTATTTTTATTTGTAAATATTTGTTAATGTGCAGTTTTTGTACATATAGTTTTATTTCTTTAGTGTTAGTTTATTTTATCCTATTTTTCTTTGTATATTTACTTAAATAAAGTCTACTACAGAAGAAAATAATTGAAAAAATTTCAATGTTTAAAAAAGGGGCTTATGATGATTTGATAATTTTACATCATCAACGGAGTTATCTGACGATGAAGTTACATTATATTGGATTTGACGAAAAAATCAGGGAAATTCCAATATAATTTCATATTAAAATAGATTCCACTTATCCTGTATGTTTACATTTAAAAAACCAATTTGATTATGTATTTATGTGTGTGTAAATTTAGGCTTAGAATGTAATTTTGATTATTTTATTTCTTTAGTGTTTAAGGTTTTTATTTGAAATCAGTGTAGGTATTTACAGTATTTTCTATGATTATTTGTTCCATATTCATTGACCCAGAGTGTATAATTAAACGGTTAAACTTATGTGTATTTAGTACATATTTCCGAGAGCCTAGGGGCCTATTTCTCGAAAGCTTGTAACTTGTAATACAAGCGGAAGTCCTTATCTAATTAGTAGTGTTAAAAAGAGACTTCCATTTGTATTACAAGTTACACGCGTTCCGGAAAGGGGCCCTAGGTCTCCATTATCCAACACCGTGGACCCGCTACCACTCCTCTCTTAAGCCTACGGCAAAGCCTTGACCAGGATATAAATCATTCGGCTGACAATTACAAGAATCGGACAAATTGTGTTTGTTTATCGATATGGCTACCGGGTGAAACAAAATTTAATATTAATTACACCACTAAGATTAGGACGATGGCAAAAATAATACATTGTGCTCCAAGGGAGATAAGTACGGAACT
Source organism: Thaumatotibia leucotreta (assembly GCA_025490895.1). Lineage (NCBI taxonomy): Eukaryota > Metazoa > Arthropoda > Insecta > Lepidoptera > Tortricidae > Thaumatotibia > Thaumatotibia leucotreta. The sequence continues at coordinate 27,958 of JALPQI010010735.1, forward strand.
ACTAACGAGTGTTAGAAGCCCGACGCCGTAGGCGGAGGGCTTTTAATGACTCGAGTTAGTATTCCGCTTACCGACCGTGATGCATACAATTTTTTTCATCACACTTGCGGACAAAAAATAAGTTTTATGTCAAAATTTTATTCTATGACGTACTTACATGTCTATTACTCCCTAGGGAATTTTACTTTTCTATTACTCTCGCTCCCGCTAGTCATGCGAGCAATGGCGCGCTTAGACAGCAAGTGTGATGAAAAAAAACATAACGAAAACATACATTTTTGCCTTTACGGCCCGAAATTTTAAATAGTAATACCGTACTTATCTTGTTAGTAATACCGTACTTACCTCTCTACTTCTAGATGCACAATTAACTATTATCCTTGCTACAGTTTGTCACTAGAAATAAAGCGAATACTTCATTTCAATAATCTGCGGTCAGAATAGTACATGTGCGAAAACATGAAATTCGAAACGAGTGGCGATGTTTTCGAAATCGACACGAGTTACTAATTTCGTTTTTGCACGTGTCTCGTACGACGTTTTTTAGTACAGATAGTCAGATAGCCCTCCGAAGTTTTGGACCTGACGTAAAATGACCCACTTCTCGCACTAGAGCCTAAAAAAGGCACCATCTGTACTAAAAAGATAGTTTAAATCACCAACTTGCTACCACGAATCGAAAGGTCACCGACATCGGAGTCATCCGATTCTACAATCGACTTGCGGCCGACGGGCCACCATTAATCGATGTCTGATTATTGTAATCGATATTTCGATCAAACTTCTGATATAGATTTTGTTATCTGTGGCTTGTCGCTATAAAATTATGAATAGTATTATGGATGAAATAAAACTATTAAAACGGATAAACTCGCGTATATCAACTAACTTTAACTTCATTCCGACTTCCACGAATCACGAACGCAGGTTATCCATTTTTCATACTTTTATTTCATGTGGATTACACATCTTCGCGGTAACCGAAGAAAAATTATTAAATACCTACTTGATATAAAGCTCGTATCTCCGTTTTGATTACATACATATTTGATTACATAGGGTATACGAGGTTGCTAAGAGTACCTAGTGACAGTTTACGTCGGTAACACAAGAGGGGATCACAAAAACGTTAAATTTTGATTTTCCTCACGAATGAAAAGCGCTAGTCATAAAAAATACGTAAAATTTTCTCGAAATTTCCTCACACAACGCATCAGTGTTGCGATACAGCGAGGAAATGCCGCCAACATCCTCTGTACAATGCCACAAGGTCCAATCTTAAATATAGGTTAGGTTAGTTAGAATATATGTATATAAACTACCTAGTCGGTCCATAAGTTCTGTCATAAATATTTTGTCTTATAAAACATTGTAAAAACAACAAATACAAAAAACGTAACCATGTTTTGAAAGCTTATTTTATGGTGATCAAATTGCGTTATAATTGTTTTGAAATGAATATTCACATTTTGTGCCATTCCTTTTAAACTTGAGATTCTGGACCGTAGCCAACACGCGGCCAATTTTTGAAAACATGCTTCACAAAACTGATAGAAAACTAATATTGTAGAAGTATCCGAATCAAACATTTTGGTTTTTATGTAACCTCTATAATAGGACATCATTTTAAAGCTAGAATGTAGAGGTCTAAGAAGCTCGTACTTCACATGGTCATGTCTAGAAAATTTCGAATTTTACAATCTCGCATAAAAACGCGTAAATTTGAGTGTCCCAAAATAAAGGCATTTGGTAAAACGCGTAAAATAGCTATTTAAGGTTAAAAACCAGTTGATTCTTGTACATCAAAATAAAGGTAATAGACCATGCTATCATATGATTTGTTACGAAAAAGCCATAGAAAACAAAATAAAAATTAATAGGGGCTAAAATTACCAGAATCGGCCGCGTGTTTTTGACATGTTTTTTTTCATACCTTTTTTCACATGTTACGAGGCTTTGCGCGAAAACAAAACAATAATTTTGTGAAAATTTATTGTACGTCTATCACTATTAAAAAACCTTTAAAACCATATATATAGTTGTATATTTAATAGTACCTGTCAGCTTTGTTGACGTCAAAACTTTTATGACAGAACTTTAGGACCGACTAGGTATACATTTACGAAAAAAAACTTCATATTTTCTAAGTGGCATTTTTTAGAAACGCTCAGGTGCAAAAGCAACGTAAGTCGAAATGTGACGTTTTCTGAACGCTGCGCCCGCGCACTCGAGACGGTTGAGTGCGGCCTAAACAAACATGGCCGACGGAATGTTTAAACTATATCGGTTTGAGCGAAATTACGGATTTTCGCTTTAGTGGTGGGACACGTTTTGGTTTATCGATATTTTTTTTAATAGCTTATAAATGTTATGAGATAATGTTACACAAATTCATCTAGTCCCACGATAAGCTTAACATGGCTCGTGTTGTGAATACTAAGCTATAAATAAATAAATAAATATCTTGGGACATCTTACACAAATCGACCTAGTCCCACGGTAAACTTAAGGCTTATGATGTGGGTACTGCCGTCACCACATGTTGTTTAAAACCGCCGTTATCAAAGCAGTGAATTCGAAGTCTCCTCTAAATTTATATCTATACCTACGAACAAATAAAACGTGGAAGCCGCACGCCATACTAAATTACCTTTCAAAAACGGTCCTGAATTTTAGTTGATAAGTGTCACCCCCTCTTCAATGCACCACAGCGATGAATTTGAATATCAACCAATAAAAACTTAAACCGCCATTTAAAAATAGTTGTATAAACATTTGTCAAAGATGTTGCGCCAAAATATGCGCGGTGTTAAGAAAAGTGCTATGTCCTGCCCATCTTGGCACAATTGAACAATTGTTTTCAGGGGCATTTTTGAACTGGCGTTAGATGTCCATGTTATATATGGTCGCAGATCTATACTGAGAAGATCTATCGAAATGGCATCGATATAGACCATCGACAATGTCCCTCCCCTCCGCTTATAACCTAAAAAGCACAATCTTGCTACCGTATGCAAGCACTCTGTTTGTCTATGGTTAACATTCTTCTTAAACTAACAATATGACAGATTTTCTATACGGATTAACTTCGGATGAGTAGCAAAAAATACGTACATTCCTTGGATTTTTCTATCAAGTTCTCAAGCAAATTTTTAACATGTGGAGTCAACCAATTTGACCTACAATAGGTACATTCAACCCTAGGCTACTCTAGAACCTATCGCTGTGTTTAACGCCCAAAACAACAATAAGAAAATCAGGTACTCTCATTTTTGACTGTTTAAAAGTGAATCGGTATCAAACTATGTTTCATCGGGAAATTCTTATAGCCTGCGACCATATATAGCATGGGCGTCTAACGCCAGCTCAAAAATGCCCCCAAAACCAATTGTTCAATTGTGCCAAGATGGGCAGGACATAGCGCTTTTCGTGACACCGCGCATATTTCGACGCAACACTTTGACAAATCGCTACCCCAATATTACACGGTTCTATGTTACATTTTCGAGGTAATTGAATTTGGACTAAGTGTCAATATGACAATGTTCAAATTTCAAGTTGATGAAAGTGCAACATAGAACCTTGTAATATTGGGGCGGCGAAATGTTTATTGAATATCACCAATCAAAACTTTTGACGGACCAATCACAACTATTTTTAAATGGCGGTTTAAGATTTTATAGGTTGACATTCAAATTCATTGACGTGATGCATTGAACAGGGGGTGACACTTGTCAACTAAAATTCAGGACCGTTTGTGAAAGGCAATTTAGTATGGCGTTCGGCTTCCGTGTTTTATTTGTTCGTAGCTTATAGCATTCCTAACTTTACCAATCAAACCTGTAGTTATTTTAGTTACCACTCTCAACCGCAAGACAGGCAGACAGACAGCTCAAAAGGAGGCGTGTCTGATGCCTGACACTTCGAACAGTCATGGGATACCTAGGGCTCGAGTTGAATACTAAAAGCTATCTTAATGACGATCTTTGCACACAAAGGTTGATCGTTTAAGAGTTTACGGATACAGATCGTACATTCATACGTACATACATCAGCCAATGTTAGTCCACTGCAAAACGTAGGCCTCTCCTATTAATTATGCGTATAGATACCCAGACGCATTAGTCAAAGTTAAACTATTCTTTATTCAAGTAATCTTATTAATAAGCATTTTCGAATCGTCTGACGTTATCAAGACACCATTCCTGAAAAGAACCAGTAAGTCAGATGGACTTATTTTTTCAAAACAGTATAATAATACATCTTATTAAAACAACATGCATTAAAGAATTTATTACATAAAAAAATTACTTTTATAGACATTAAAAAAAAACCTAACTTAAAAAGAGAGATAAATAAAGGATAATAATAATAAACTAAATTAGGAGGTAAATACCCATAATCGCCACGCTGGGCAAGCGGATTGTCGATCGCAGTAATGTGACCACTATGATGACGCTGTTGCCCATCATCAATATATTAGTCAGTGACACTTCGATCCTTTAGTCGACTCTTACGACACCCGCAGGAGAAGTTGGGGTGGTGACAAATGCATTCTTACTGCCGTCACCACACGACACAATAACATGCCTATTTTATCAACCAGCTTAGAAACATGTTTCCTTGTCTATAATACTAAACATAGCAATTTGTGTAGTAATTATGCGATATTAGTAGCAATTGTCTTGCAATTTAATGTAATATCTTTTACTTGGCTGTGCTAAACACTTTTTTAATAGGGTAGTCAATTTTGTATTTTATTACGCTACTTTACAGCCCTAGTGCGGTTATCGAGACTTTGCGGTTATGTGTATATTGTAAAAGGTTATAAAATGCAAGTACGTACACATGAAAAAAAAAATATTTTTTATAAATCAATATCATTATTCATTAGATAATCCTACACAAATCGACCTAGTCCCACGGCAAGTTCAATTAAGGCTTGTGATGTGGGTACCAAACGACGACATATATAATAGATAGATACATATAGGTACATAAATACATAGAGAAACGAGTCAAAGGAACGAATCGTGCAAAATAAATACACAAATAATGCCCTCACCGGGATTCGATCCCGGAACCTCCAGCTTCGTAATAATTACAATTTATATGGTAAATATCCCGTTTTAAGTTTACCAATAATTTAAATGACCATGTTAGTTTAAAAACTTATAGTGCTCAGTTATTTTTGACCGTCTCTTCTGTCCCGGCACATGTGAATATGAGGCATAGATATCAATTATCAAACTACCTGTGAAGTTAACCGGCCCAGGCTGACAGTTTGACAAATGACATGTTTAGACAGCTCGACAGGTGTGGTCCTTATAAGTAATCGTTTTTGACTTCTACACAAAAATTAGTTTTGTCTAGTTACTGATGTGCCGACATAATTATTGGCACAAACGTTGGTTCTTCTGTCTTAGGATTGTCTATGTATTTAATTTAAGTATATCTATTTTCAAGGTGCCCATGAGGAAAGGGAAAATATTAACAGCATATTCCTGAGGTTAAAGGAAGCAAGAAATGTTACATGAGTTTTTATCAAATCTGCAAAAAAAATGGTATTTCGAATGCTACATAAAAATGTCTATGTATTTAAGTATCTATATGTATCTATCTATTATATACATCATCGCCTAGTACCCACATAACAAGCCTTAATTGAGCTTACCGTGGGACTAGGTTGATTTGTGTAAGATGTCACAAGATATTTATTTATTTATTACTAGGGCGAATTACTTAAGATTCATGATGTTTAATAGGTAATCGGATTTTAATTAAATAGTACATTTTTAAAGGTAGGTACGGATCCTTAAAAATACAGCGTGTGTATTTTATACGGGCGTATACTTAATCCAGCTATAACATCTGATCCTACGAATCGTATAAGATAATCATTTCATTAAATGTTGTTGTTAATTAGGTGTAATGATTCTAAAGTGCCCAGCAGAAATGTATGCCGTCCAACTGACATGACACTCGTATGACGTTTAAATACTTATGTCTACGTTAATGTGGCTACCAGTGGATGCAATACATTGCGTGCTCAATTATTTTTTATGAAAAAAATTACCTTAATTTCCTAAAAATATGTATGTAAACAGGTTCCCTATGTCCAATAGTAATCGCCATTAAAATATTCGCCCGTATCAAATACTCACGCTGTAGATGAAAAGCACCGCTCTATTACCCCTTTCATTCGACCTTTGCAATCACACTTATAACATTTAAACCTTATTTTCTTTACTATAAGAGCCACCAATAGTCAGATAAATATGTTAAAACTTTCGACCAATCACAGCGCTCATCGATTCGTTAAATTAAACGTACAATTAACATATGAATGATGGTTTGATTCGGATATTCCATTGTTATAAGTAATTAGAAAAGTAACGCTTTTGGTGTCGAAAGTAATACATCCGTTAAGCGATATACTTTTATAATTGAGTTCCCAATAAGTTATAAATAAAAATATAAACATATATCTTGGGACATCTTACATAAATCGACCTAGTCCTACGATAAGCTCAATTAAGGCTTGTGATGTAGGTGTAGGTACCAAGCGATGATATAGATACTTAGATACATACGTAGCCATGATCGAGGAACAAAATATTTGTTATAAATAAATACACAAATAATGCCCTCGCTGGGATTCGAACCCGGAACGTCCAGCTTCGTAGACAGGGTCACTACTATATGCTACAGGGGCTGTGAAAAATAACATTTTCAGAACAGCTCGTGCTTTATAAATTTATTATTTATGTTATCAAATTATTTTAAAGTAAAATTTTAAAAACTAAAATTAAACCCTACATTGAGCTAATATTATTATAAATTAATATTTTGTTATAAATGTTAAATGTCATATACCAAAGATTTTCGCAATACGTAAATATATTTTGTCCTAAAACTTATTTTTTTGTCTTCAAGTGTAATGAAAAACATTGCATGCATCACGGTCGGTAAGCGGAATACTAACTCGAGTCATTAAAAGCCCTCCGCCTACGGCTTCGGGCTTCTAACACTTTCGTTAGTAATTCCGTACTTACCTCCCTTGATGCACAATGTACTATTATTTTAACCATAACGATTTAAACATTGCTAGTTTCACAGATAAATTGTCCGCGGTACTACGTCCATTTCTTAGAAAGTAACAATTAATCAAAGATAGATTAGAAATGTTCTTTGTACAGAAGCCGCTGCCATCTGTCATATTATCAGAATAATACAAATTTGACACATATAGTTATTGCAATTAGGGTTATAATTGCTTGAAAAACAAAGATGTTTCGGTGTCTAAAGAATATTAGATTTTTTTTGAATAACTTGTTACGTATTAGTACATCCATAATGTAGGTATTTTATGATAATCTAAATAAACTAAACTTTCATCTGATATACACTCTCGGTCAAATTCAAATGATTTATTTGTAAACATAGGTAAGAATGATGGTACAAAATTATGCGAGAGCTCTATGCCGTCCGATATGGACGCCGCCATAATAGGGTAATTATTGGAAATTCTATGAAAAATACAATTATCAGCCTCCGTAGCCTATTTGGTAGTCACCCTGCCTACGAAGCTGGAGGTTGAAGCTGGAGCTTGAGGAGAATTTGTGTATTTATGCACAAATATTTGTTCCTAAAAGCGTTTCTTTTTTATGTGGGTATCGAACCAATTTCTCTGTTTCCATACTAAATTTGTTAAAAACATCAAAATTTGAATTTATAGAAACCGGGCAAGTTTCGAAGTAACCACCTGCTAATATAATGGTTGTTATTTCTCCAAATAGCTGGAATCAAACCTCAGGGGAATCAAACCTACACCCTTTTGGAACGCCGAACCACAGTTAAGACAAACAGTACTTTGACTGCCGCGTTGTACCGTTCTTGATCAAAGAACGGTATTTCTATAAAACTGTTTTGTTTGTTTTATAAAGCTTTTTTATGTGACGAAGGTAGACAACTGAGCTCTTAGCCCACCTGATGGAAAGTAGGAACTGAGGCCCATGGGCATAGTGACCAAAAAATCGCTTATGCGCTGCCTACCCTGAGGACTTGGATGAATTGCCTCTATCTATGCCAGTAATTACACCAGCAATCTTACCCCCAAACCGAAACACAGCAGTGCAAACACTGCTATTTTGCGGCTGATTAACGGGTAACGGTGGTAGCTATCCGGGTGGACCCTGCGCGAGGTCCTACCCCCAGCAAAAGCTAAGCCAGCTTTCCGTTTACATATAGTATTAAGTAGTGTGACTACTGGGAAAAAAATAACAACACAAATCAAAATACTTAGTTAATAAATAATTTGATTTGTGATTTCACAATACTTTTAAAATACTGTATAGGTAATTATATCGTGTCGCACTAGAGATAGCGACAAAGGAGACGTGACAAATGACTCATTGACAGATTTGACAGTCGCGGCCGCAGGTACAACATGACTCGCCTTTTTTACAGTCGGTAATACATTTCTTTATATTAATGTTTTTGGGGTGGAATCTCAAGTGGTTTTTATTCCATGTGCAGTTGGTGTAAGATTGGTCAGGTTTCGTAAAATAGGTGTACCTTTAGATACGTACTATACAGTGTACAGTACAGCTACGAAATAATAGTACATTACGAGACAAGTGCGAAAAACATGAAATTCGAAACGAGTGGCGATGTTTTAAAACACGACCTAATGTACTATTTTACGGCAAGTATATCGACTTCCAATGTCATCAAATTTAAGAAAAAAAAACATGTTTTGGTGAGTTGTCCCATTTGAGTAATCAGCCCTTAACAAAAAAAAATAACGAAAATAGGGGGTGAAACATGAGTCGGGAACAGTAATGTGTATTTCTAACTCTATAAACAACTAACAATTAAATGCCCTACAAGTTACTTAAAAATTGACAAGTTATCTATACATTTTTTGTATTTTTTTGGGTTTATGTTTTTCTTTATTTGGCTTTATGATATGCAAAAGGATTTTTAAGACAAATCAATGGAATAATTTAAAATATCTATTCAAATTGAAGTAATTAATAACGCCAATTTTGTAATTTAGTGTAAAATTAAATAACGTTTTAAATAGCTTAAATAGCCGTTATCATTTCTGAAAAACACCTTAAAAATTAGAAAAAGCCACAAAAAATACAAAAAACATGACTGTTTCTAAGTAACTTGTGGGGCATTCAATTGTTAGTTGTTTATAGAGTTAGAAAAACGTATTACTGTTCACGACTCATGTTTCACCCTGTATTGTAGTTACTTTTATTGTACTAACGATTGGTATACGGAATTTTTGACTAAGTGTTTGTCCGACACCTTGCCTAGTCTTTTAAGACATCATTAAAAACCTGTATATTAAACTATACTGACTGTAACGCACATGACCGCAAAATGCACAAAAAGCAAACACGACTACTTTCATGTCGATCCTTATTATCGATCGGTGATCTATAGATCCGTGGATCGCAATTACGATCTATTCACGGGCATTATACGTCATTATAGTTATTATGTTGCTGCGCGCTATCAGATGGGGAGAAATGGGAAGTGACTAGATGAGTTCATTAATAATTTTAATCTGTACCTAGATATATCTCGTGTCTGTGCCTAGTGTTAAAAGTAGTATATCTTCATTCCCGCTCTATTTTAAGGGCAGACTGTCAAGATAGAGCATGCAATCCCGGGATTATTTTGTATGCAATCACGGTATTTGTCATTGTCATTATAAAATCTCGTGATTGCATACAGTTGAAACGCGGAATTGCGTGCCCAGTCTAGAAAATGCGACTGTAATAGCGTTGAAAATTTCCGGATTAAATCCTCAAAACAGCTCGTTTTTCTGTTTTTTGTCATAAAAATCAATCCAAATTTCCACTTTAATTTTCAACTCTCATCAGGAGAACGCGATGCCATCGAGTAAAAGTCAATTGAAATAATGGAAGGACTGACAGTAACAAAGATTATTTCTGTAGAAAAAACTGAGAAACTAAACTTTCATACATTTCAGAACAATTTTTTTTGTTTTTCCGACATTTTGCGAACTTTTGATTTTCACCGCAGCATAATAAAACGGTAATCTCAGTTTCCGACTTTCTCAAGTCGACCTGCTTATATTATTTAATTGATAACTTCATTCATTCATTCGTTCAATTCAAATACTTGCTGTTAGTAGTAACGAGTCAATTGAGGCTTCAGAACGCCAACGGTAATTCTTATTATGTTCTTGTCCATCATAAATATGGTATTCAAGATATTATAGTTTGGCAAGTTTGTAATTTTCATTCTATGTGCTCACTTGATACTTATGCCATTTTATTTCAAATGTGATTTAAAATGAAATAAAAGTATGACAACGGCTAAACTCGCGTATATTAACTAACTTTAACTTCATTCCGACGTTACGAACACTTTACAGGGTTCGTGGTCTGCGGATGACACATAAGTTTATCCGTTTTCATAGTTTTATTTCATGTGTAATCCTCGCGGTAACCGAAGAAAATGTTATGTGATTTTTAGTCATAATCGCGAGCTCTTTTGATCCTCATAGAAGAAAAAATATGTCAAAAATTTACATACTTACATACATTCTATTCTGTTATATTCTATTATAACCCTTAACTGTATGGGTAATTTCACCAGAATTGAGGTGAATGACAACCAGTGATCGGTTTTTTGGTTTCTCCCGGCTCCCGGCATAATAGTAACTTGAAAAATATATTATAGTGAATTAACGAATGACTTTATGTGACTTCCGTCAAAATATTGAAGCATTTTTTGACGAACTTTTTAGTCAATCTTACAGTCGCAATTACATTTGCTATCACTATGAAAAAGGAACACCGATTTTAAATCCCCCTTGTGTCTACATGACATGTCGTGTGCGTGACCTGAACTCTCGTGGAACTGCGGCCCTACTAGTCCATTATATTACGGAAAAAAAGTTCACATCCGGATACCAGCACCAAATTTTAGTATGTTGTTAAATATGTCATTCTGTATCCAAAACTGCCGGGAGACACTCTCTCAAAGGTCAAGGTCACCAGTAATGACGTCATCAAAATGGCTAGTGCCTAATTTCAAAAAGCGCTTATTCGTTCCTCAACCGCCCAACGTATACCATTGTGTGTAGTATCAATCGAAAGGTCATTAAATATGCTCTAACTTTGTCTTTTCATGTTATAACGTACATCTAGAAATAAAAAAAATATCGTTGAAAGAATAAAATTTTTTTTTTACTCTTTTCGTACAATGTACATTTCATCAGGAAACAAGCGGTATTAGAAAAAAATGTTGTATTACAAAAATGTAGCCAAACTATTATCCTAAAATGTACAGTTTAAATCATCGAAATCGGTTGAAAATAAACAAAGTTATGTCATTTTCTATATTCCGCGGCAAACGCCATACACCCGCCATCCGCCCGCCCGCCAGTTCGAAAATGTAAATTGCACCCAAACTATGCAAATGATTTATACTGATAAGATATGAACTAAAAGCCAATTAATTATACAAATACTAGTTGTTTTAAAAATACTGTTGTTATTAAAATAATATACATCATTTAAGAAAAAAAAACAAATAAAAAAAAAGTAAGGTAGAAAAAAGGTATCAAATGAATAATAATAACTTCTAACTATCAATAAAAGAATATTATGTATAATATATTTCAAGGTTTTATTCTGAACAGTAAATTCTGGAGCAAGTTCCTTCACATACACAAAGAAGAGTGTAATTTAAAACGTTTTTTACGCATACGCCAACGTGGACCTGGACAAGGCACAAGTTCTTTGCAACTAGCACTTGCATCAGGAATCGTTTTCCACAATGGAACTGGAATATAGACAAATACTTTCTCTTCTTTTTTCCAGCTCCAATAGCAGGGATCAATTTTCTTGTGGATAAGGCAAGGCACTTCGTCCATATCTTCGTTTGTTTGTAGAATGGTCCGCTTCAGATGTTGATTCAGTTTCAGTGCATCTTTAGTTGGTGAGATCATAAATTAAGGTGAGATGCTTTCGATAGCTTTATATTCATATTGAATCATTCCGTCTGGCTATAATTAATTGTTATATAATTTGTAGTATCTCTGGACATTCGTCATCCAAGTGGTGGACGGCCTTCCTCTTTCCAGTAGCCATGGACAGATAGTTTATCACGACATGACTGTCCGGTCGGCGAAGGACGTGACCTTACCATCATAGCTTTTTTTTACCACCTTGAAACTCCTCTTTACATGCTTGTTGTGAACTCTGGCCGTGAGCGCGAATCCTCCTGCCCATCGTAGCAAACGAAGTATGCGATTAGAAGCAATTCCAGATATTTCAGCAATGGACGGATCGCATAAAAAAATAATCAAACTTACCTACAGGCAAAGTTTGTTCACACAAGCTAACAAGCTAAGTTCGTAACAGCAGAATTGTTTCAACTAATAATGAATATTCCGTTGAAATTACAACTGTAATCTGTACATATAAAGGTAAAGTCCTCACTTCTTTTTCCGTGACTATGCTCTCGTCGTCACGCGAACCAGCCTATGCCAGAATATTATTTTACACACAGCCGCCGCTGAAACAAATAACTACCATACATGAGGGCGAGGGTTTTTTTAGAGGGACGGAAACTTTGATGTTTAGAGTTGCTTGCCCTGGAAAGGATTTACATGCTCTCAATACACGATGATAAGATCGTTAGCTTGTTTGAAGAGACTTTGCCTGTAAGTTTGATTAATTTCTTATGCGATCCGTTCATTGCTGATATGTCTCTGATTGCTTTTCATCGCATGTTATGTTATGTTTCGGCCGGAATCGAGTGGGCTGTCGAGTATCTGGTGTGCTCATTCATCCTTTTTCCGTTGCTGGAGCCGTAGGTTAATGTCACGGCTGCGTTACCACATTATTTTCTTCTAGCCTCCTTGTATTTTTGCAGAACCGTAGAATATCCCTGGGCGACCCCAGGGAAGAACTCATGGACGTCGACACGTCCATGAGTGAGGAGAAAGAACACCGATAAATTGCAGGGATACCTGCCAAACACATAATGCCGCTGCGTATCTACAAAATGCATTCTACCAGAACATGCTGACTAGTTTCGTCTCACCCGTAATGTGGACAGGCTGCTTAATTACTTATTCCCATCACCTTAAGATACCTGTTGAGGGTGTTGTTTCTCGAAATAATTCTGATCAACATCCTCAAGTCAATTTTTTCCAACTTCGTAAAGTATCGGGTTCTCCTCACGTCATTTTAGCTTGCCTGGAAGTGGTTCCCTCTTTCCACTCTCTCTCCGCTTCTATTTCTTTCAGTTTACTCAATGCTCTATCACATACATCGTATGCTACGATAGATAGGCGGAGACACGCTCAAGGACTGCGTTCGCCACTTATGTAATGTAAGGGTTAGTTTCAAGATTGTAAAAATAAGCTATGATGGTAAGGTCACGTCCTTCGCCGACCGGACAGTCATGTCGTGATAAACTATCTGTCCATGGCTACTGGAAAGAGGGAAAGAGGAAGACCGTCCACCACTTGGATGACGAATGTTCAGAGAGACTACAAATGATATAACAATTAATTATAGCAAGACGGAATGTTTTCATTAAAAATAAAGCTAACTAAATAGCGGTAAACACTTTATGTTCACATAATACCTTGTAAACTGTGTGGAAGCAATAAATTATTGAGTATTGAAAGCATCTCACCAACAAAAGATGCACTGAAACTGACTCAACATCTAAAGCGAACCATGCTACAAACAAACGAAGATATGGACGAAGTGCCTTGCCTTATCCACAAGAAAATTGATCCCTGCGATTGGAGCTGGAAAAAAGAAGAAAGAACTTGCCTTGTCCATGTTGGCGTATGCGTAAAAAAACGTTTTAAATTGCACTCTTCTTTGTGTATGTGAAGGAACTTACTCCAGAATTTACTGTTCAGAATAAATCCTTGAAATATATATATACATAATATTCTTTCATTGATAGTTAGAAGTTATTATTATCAATTTGTTACCATTTTCCTACCTTACTCTAAGTACCTATGTCTTTTAATTTGTTTTTTTTCTTAAATTATGTATTTTATTTTAATAACAACAGTATTTTTAAAACAACTAGTATTTGTATAATTAATTGGCTTTTAGTTCATATCTTATCAGTGTAAATCAATTGCATAGTTTGGGTGCAATTAACATTTTCGAACTGGCGGGCGGGCGGATGGCGGGTGTATGGCGTTTGCCGCGGAATATAGAAAATGACATAACTTTGTTTATTTTCAACCGATTTCGATGATTTAAACTGTTTATTTTAGGATAATAGTTTAGCTACATTTATGTAGTACAATATTTTTTTCTAATACCGCTTCTTTCCTGATGAAATGTACATTGTACGAAATGAGTAAAAAAATATTTTTATTCTTTCCACGATATTTTTTTTTATTTTTAGATGTACGCTATAACACAAAAAGACAAAGTTGGAGCATATTTAATAACCTTTCAATTGATACTACACACAATGGTGTATGTTGGGCGGTTGAGGAACAAATAAGCGATTTTCAAAATTAGGCAGCAGCCATTTTGAGGACGTCATTACTGGTGACCTTGACCTTTGAGAGAGTGTCTCCCGACAGTTTTGGATACAGAATGACATATTTAACAACATACTAAAATTTGGTGCTGGTATCCGAATGTGAACTTTTCCCATACATACGTTGCCGTAATATAATGGACTATACCGCGAAAATCGAAATTCGTAAATTTCGAGGATTTGTCTCTCTCACTCTAATAATGTCTTCGTTTGAGTAACAGAGAAAAATCCTCGAAATTTACGAATTTCGATTTTCGCGGTAGTAAGCCTGGGCGGAATGGAATGGAATATACAAACGATACTCCTCCTGGAGTATGTGTGGCTCACGCGTTTCCGCTACTGCAGCTGTGGCCGGGTCGCATCCCACAAGGGTGGGACGGTCGTTGCACCGTCATTTGGGGACGGTGTTGAGAGGCTGTTGAAGGAAAATTTGCCATGGACATGGCGAGAGAAAATTATTTTGGTGATGATGATGCGGCAAGACAAGGCAACGTCCGAACTGAGATCTGAAAAGGAAGACAGATGGAGAGAGAGAGAGGCTGGTGTGGAACTGCGAGTATCGCCGTGTCTCTTTTATTTACAAGGGAGTGCGTATCTTTTGTTCGTGTTTATAGCCGATAGTTCATAGCTTCGTAGCTCGCGGTGAGACCAGTGCCATACGTATACAGTGTGTGGCCTACAACCGGGGCGAAAATTCAAATGGTGCATTAATAAGCTAAGCAACAATCATTTCCACATAAGTATAGTCATTAAAAAAAATATATACATGACGGCGTAGGGCCCTTTTATATCAGGCTCCGGCCGAGCTATAGGGGGATGGTTTAGCTATCTACGGACTCATAATTGAAACACAACATACGTGACTTACTATGTTTTTTTATTACTACTCTGGTTCGGAAGAGTTAAACCACTGTCTGAGAAGAACCAGGAAGAAACTCAGCGGGTTGTATTGTAATCTTTTCAAATCATTGGTAATTACAATTTTAGATAATCACAATAGGTAACACTTGAAACATAATTAATTAAAACATGATTAAACAACATAGAAAATGACTGGAGAGTTCTAAGTTTGAGTCCATGCTTCACTAATATCAAAACACAAAGAAATAAAGTCTTTCGTCAGGAAGAATGACTTTCTAAGTCTAACACGCGAATCAGAATGCTTCATAAACACTGCGCTAGTGACCTTTTATACGGTCTGATCATAAACTACCTGCTCAAAGGCGGGTAGATCCCAATATGACGGTTAATGTCTACCTGCATGGAACAAGCAAAGATCACTCCAAGCAAAACATTCAACTCTTAACAAATTAATTGTAAACATTGCAAATAAGAATATTCTAATGTTCGACACTCGACGTGTCGCACAGCTCCGCGACGACTGAAGCATGTCTCCGACATACATATATATAATTTTTGCATTTTTTTTTCGTTGGAAATTGTGTTATTATGAGTTCTTTTACTTGACTTAAAAGTTATTAATAACTATCATTTTTGTAACATTGAAAAATGTACAAAAACTTAAAAAAAAAACGTACCAAATTAGTGTAAAAATAAAACCAAAATAACTATTATGACTCAGTACCTGGTATACTATCTTGATGTCTTGCGACTGACATGCTACGATATCGTGATGCAGAGATCCAGTACTTCGGGTCCATAACTTTGAATAACAATATCTACAAACTTATCAATATTTAAACATCGGGACCTTTACACGATTATTGCGGATAGCCTAAGGAGTCACCCATTTCATTTTTCTCCCGTGTTCAAGGCCACACACTATAAACTGATTACTAGGCTTGGGACTTTTGGATGCTCGCTATGGTTCTGGCATCCGTGGAGTTGCCATTATGTTAACATTTTTTTCGAAGTCAAAGTCAAAGTACACAATAATTCGTATGTAGGTATGTAATTATAATAAAACATTCTACCGCTAGTAAACAAAATAATGTAACCTTTAAATAAAAATTACAAAAATATCTCTTCAATCTAACATTAGTCGATACTTAAAAATTGCCGATGAGGTACTGGCTTTAGTAATCAGTGCGTCATAATCATCAGTGATCGGTTTTTTGGATTCACCCGGCGGGTCTCCTATAGTAACTTGAAAAATAAACTTTTATTATTTATACGTATTTCCATGCAATTTGCCATGTTTTTGTTCAAAAAAATATGTTCTTGTGTGTGTAATATAATAGTCGCACCCGTCATTTTCTTATACGCGAAATCCCGCGAGGGAGAATCCAAAAAAACCGATCACTGATAATCATCATTTATTACTATTTCGTATTCATCAAATTCAAATAGTTTATTGTATGAAAGTGAGTAGTAATAAAGGGTGTACAGTAGTTTTTTAGTTCTTCATAATCAGCCAGTATAATATATGGCGCACAATAGATTTCATTACACGTCATGGGATAAAGTTTTAATGTCAATATATTAGAATTAAGAATATTATAATTTATGAAAGAAAATTATGAAATGATTATTATTACTGTGAATGTAAAGAGTCAATGTAATGCCATGAAAAGTGTTACGAGAACAGATGATCAATAAAATAATCAATGAATAATAAAAATAATCATCATTAAAGTGGCAGTAGGAATGGATAATTTTTTTAATATTTTGCGGGGGTATAAACGGGTTCTGGACTTATCAAATACTCATTTGTGAGTTGAAAAAGACCTCTCTACGTCCACTGATGTTAAAGTTGTATTTTGTCTTCACTTATTGCTAGTTCATTGTAAGGCTCCATTGTAACAACAAGCTATATTCACCACAGTTATTTTGATGGAATTCACTTTTAATATGATTAACTATAAACACTTTTTTCACACACGTCGACTTTGAAATGAACATCACACAAAGAACAAAATGTACAAGACTTCTTCGTCATATTTTAATTCGTGGTACGGCTCTAACCAGGATTTAATCTCGCAAGTCGTGAAATTATCCATTTTAAAAATTTTATTACAAACTGCGTAAACGATCTTTCATCTGAACTGATAACTTATTACTCAAGTGTTTATTTTTATTTGAAATAGATGTCAGTAGTCTGTCAAACAAAACACAATTATCAAAGAGGATGCATAGTAAAGTAAATCGTAGGTACGTATAATAGTATATGTATAATATGCATATCGCGTCAACTGTGAACTTTGGACACGTGTGTGTAATAGATTTGTGATAAAATTAATTGTTATGTATTATTATGTATTGTTAGGTATTAATACGTATAGACCATGACATCTAATATGATTTAATTCCAGGCTTTGACTTTGACTTCGAAAATTTATTTTAACATAATGGCGACTCCACGGATGCCAGAACCATAGCGAGCATCCAAAAGTCCCAAGCCTACTGATTACCAATAATAAATCCCATATAGCCGCGGTATGCGCAAATGATCCATGATCCACGGATCGTTATGATCCATGGATCGATGCGCGCTTTTTGCGCACGCGCTTAGCTTAATAGCGCTGTCAGTTGACGGGTTAAGCTAACGGGTTTGTTGAAGTACACTCCAACTCAAAACATGTGTAATATTTTTAACCGACCTCATAAAAAGGAGGTTCTCAATTCGACTGAATTTTTCTTTGTTGTATGTATGTTATCCGATATCTCCGAGAATCGTGAACCGATTTTAATTTTTTTTGTGATCGAACGTGTATTACCCCAAGATTAAAATTAAAATTACCTAAACGCCATACATGTAGGTACCTATAACATTTGAAGAGATCCCTCTATTTCTCCAAGATCCCATCGTCAGACCCCAACTTGGTGCCAACGAGACCAACTCGGGGTTATACACGTTCGATTACAAAAAAAAAAAACAAATCGGTTCACGATTCTCGGAGATATCGGGTAACATACATACAACAAAAGAAACAGTCGAATTGAGAACCTCCTCCTTTTTTGAAGTCGGTTTAAAATGGGGCTTAAAAGAACTCTATTTCGAACTAAGTTGAGTATGGCCCGACATGTTCTCGGCCGGTTTTTATCACT
>JALPQI010010736.1:0-40554 GCA_025490895.1 Thaumatotibia leucotreta
ACAAGCCTTAATTGAGCTTACCGTGGGACTAGGTTGATTTGTGTAAGATGTCCCAAGATATTTATTTTATTTATTTTTTTTTTATTATTTATAGTGTGGGTATCGTTAAATAGGTCTTTTCAAAAGAATAGGGGCCTCAAAAGATTTTTTTTCTATAAGGTCAATATTTTTGGAGATAACCGCTCCAGTCAGTCCCCCCTTTAACTTTTGATCCATGGGTCCAACAAATATGAAAAAAAATCATGAATACTTGATCAATATTCATGATTTTATGCTTTATTTTACGCTGAGTATGGCCCGACCCATGTCGGCCAAGACCATTCCTGGCCGATTTTTTATAAATGATCTGTACAATTTCTGTTTTCATTGCATACAATAGTTTTGGAATCAGTACTGAAATATATAACGATGTGTGTGTACAGCATGTCTATTTAATGCGGATGTATAATTGAATGACCCAGATACGCTATTTACATCCTTAGAAAATTGTTATTTTGTCATACATAATTAGTCAGCGCACAATGTATCCATATTAATTCACGTACCTCATTTTCATGTTGGTATTATCCTTTGCTTCACGGGGTCTCCAGTAATACGTTCTCAGAGGGTTCACTCCACGTTCGCGCCGCCAATGAGGAATACCAGCCTCGCAGCCGGCTTAACCGCGCACCGCGGGCGCCGGCAAGTATTGCTTCCTAACGCATACCGAGTGTTTGCAGACGGAGATTGCAATATTATGTACCAATCTCGAGCCTTTTCCGTGCTGCACGCCCACAATTGGAAATGTTACGCTATTTCTGGTTGAAAAATATACTTATTCTGAACGATTGTTAACAAATTGCAAAAAGGGAATTAGTTTTGGTCTGTTGCTTTAGTAGCAGTTAACTGATAAATTATGCAGGCGCGGATTCAGGGGGGGGGGGGGGCAATGGAGGCTTGCTGACACTGTATTTAGGTATGCCTCGATGCTGTTTTTAGTATAAAATACTATCATGCCCACAGGTCAATACCCCCCCTCGACGAAGTCCTGGATCCGTGCCTGAAATTATGCAATATATGTAAACAACATGGGTACCTAGATAAATATGATCAGGATAAGTTAATTAAAAACGGATAGATTTTAAATGCTGTCAACTAGTAGCGACATCTGTTATCTGGCTATAAATCATTTGTTTTTTTTTTACTTGTAACGCCCTATTAAAATTATTTTGTTCTACATTTAAGTTGGTAGGCCTGTAAATATACTGTTTCCATTCATGGTTTATTCAGATAAGTTCTGGTAAAGTTTAAATATATTCTGTTTCCGGTTATTCTATTACCAGTACAGTTAGTAGGTACATGATTGGTGTGACAATATGTCGCCGCGAGATAAGACTATCCGTTGCTCTTTTATTAATATACTTAGTAAAAGACGGGAAATCTATCTCGCAGCGACATACTGTCACACCAATCATGTGCTAAGCGTACTTGTCATCGTGTCTAATTCTTATGCTGGTATGCTAGAAGTTGAAGCATTGGGTTTAGAGCTTGCGTCTGATTGGTTCCCCATGCTTGAAATGGCTTTTGGTGGGTAAACTTGATCGAGGAGATGCGATTGAACCGCCAGCAGCGGAATTCTGATTCAAGACTCAGTAAAGTTCAAGATAAATCTATAACGTTTATGAGACTTGTCGGTTTCTAGAATACAAAAGGCCGGTTTCTCAAAAGCTTGTAACTTGTAACACAAGTGGAAGTCTCTTTTTAACATCATTAATAATATAAGGACTTCCACTTGTATTACAAGTTACAAGCTTTCGAGAAATAGGCCTCTGAACTTAGACTTAGATTACCTGCGTTAAGCGCGTACCTATTTAATATCTCCATATCTCGTCAATTATTGTGCACAACATTAGTCGTATTCATTTAAACTATGCTGGATAAAGTGTATTTTATTTTATTTATTTTAGGGATAACAAACAACTAGTTATAATACAATATCCGGTGCTATTAAGTATTACATAAATTACGGATTACATTATGTATAGTCAACAGCATTATCCACGGGTATTGACACCTTA
This sequence comes from Thaumatotibia leucotreta, assembly GCA_025490895.1. Lineage (NCBI taxonomy): Eukaryota > Metazoa > Arthropoda > Insecta > Lepidoptera > Tortricidae > Thaumatotibia > Thaumatotibia leucotreta. Next base: position 2,058 of record JALPQI010010736.1, read on the forward strand.
AAAATGTTTTACGTCCATCACTATCCCCGAGACCGCTAATCACGCCGGGCCCATTATAATCCATCAAATATAATACATTTTGAGCTATATTAAAAAAAATGTTTTTTTATTAATCAAACCTAAAAAGGTTGTACTGAGTCAAGTCACTAAACTATATATACCAGAGTACAGAAATAGTACATGGTTACCCCAGGGGTTTGAAAGTGACCGTGACAGTGATGAAGGGGAGTGAAGTGAAGTAATTCGAAATATTTATTCCAAATCAAAACTACAATTTATGTACATAGATTTAATCTAACTAATCTACTTAACCTAACCTATATCTAAGATTGGCCCTTGTGGCATTGTACCGAGGATGCTGGCGGCATTTCCTCGCTGTATCGCAATACTGATACGTTGTGCGAGGAAGTCGCCAGCTCTTCGGTCTTTAGTTACATCAACTAGACGTTTCGCGATCTCAGCAAACAATTTGCGTGCGCTGGGGCCCCAAGAACCTAAAGTTTCTACGCCAAACGGTACAAAGTTGTACTCTTTGCCGAGGCCCTTATATTTATTACGTTTTAAAAATTCGGCATTTTCAGCCGCAGCGGCTGCCTTAAACGTAGTTCGTTGAAGATGGGACGGTGCCAGGGTATCTACGCAAGTAGCATCCCATACCAACATCCGTCCCAAGCTCCAAGGAACCAAAGACACACCATCAGGTCTCTTACCATCATCCCTAATAATACCAGTAGGCTCAAGAAGAGCAGGTACGTTGATCGTGGCAAGAGACCTGCGGATTATGTCGTTAAGCGTCGCATGTCTGGAAATACGGCCTGCGCTTTTTTGACAACTTAGTCCGTGGTGTCCCAGTCGGTCCACGTCTGTGCCACAACAGCATAAGTGAGGGGTACATACCGCGGCCCCGAGTCTCAGGCCGGTTGCGAGCCTAAGAGAGGCCGGATCCAGGAAAGTACCAGTACTAGCCGAAGGATGGGCATGCAGCCAGTAACCAGCTTCCCGGGTTCCGACCGCCAAAAGTCTCGCACGATCCGGACCTGCAGAGCTGTTTAGAAGAGAATTGTATGTTAGATCACAATACACATTGTCCCAGCTCCTTTGCGATTTTAGGTTGTCAGGAAAATTTTTAGAAGGGCAAGCATCTTGGAGATCTGCTCATAAAAAACTGCTTACATGCAAAAACCTCCCAATTAATTAGGTGGCTTTAAAATTACAGAATTAATTATTACTAGATCTTGTTATTACATAGTAGTAGATAGCTTCGATATTTGTTCACAGATTAACTTTCCTGTTATAAAGTCGGGCCGTAGAGGTATTCTCATTGTTTAGATTGCTCAGGAGAACCAATGTAACTTCGACTACCAGGTAACCTGAAGCAATTCGCATCTTACCTATTGTACCCATGTAGGTAAAATGTCTAAGAGGCTAAATGTAAAAGAGGCTGAGGTGTACATATACATGGAGAATAAAAGATGTCAAATATCCGAGTAGGTATTAGGTAATGGTAAATAATACATTTCTACATTCACAGTATGTTCAATTGATTATATGGAGGAACAAGTTTGTTGAGAGGCAATATTCGAGGATATTAAATAAAGGGTTAGGAAGATATAATATCTCACATCATATTATTATATCTGTTTTTTAATATTGAAATAGAATCAAACGCCTCCAGTCGGCAAGGTCCTTCAATACCTAAAATGTGTTTCGGTACTTTTGTTAATAATGTATAAATGTTTAATGTAGGTAGATATGTGTATGTGCCTATCTGGCAAATCAATACCCATTTTTTATAATCGAATGCAATCAGTATCTAAACGTAATGTTGTATTTTGCATTAAAAGGCATAAGGCACACTTGCCAAGAATCATGAAAATGTCCAAGAAGTTATATTATCTTATAGTAATTACAAGTACCTATACTACACGCAATATTCACAAAATAGTTAATAAGCATAATATATTAAAATTAAAAAATAATATCGGTTTTTGACTCAATGAACTACGGGATGGCCGGATGAGGTACCTATATATTTTTCGCTCACCTAGAAACATGACATTAGTGAAGTACTGAAGTATCAAATATCTCACGGAAAAAAATAAGGAGAATTTCTGAATACTGTTAAATTAAATTGATTAAGAGAGAGACGAACATCAGAAAAAAAACATGTTGGTACGAATCCTCACACTACATGAAATTGCAATTGCCTTTTTAATTGGAATGCGCTTATGCTGGTTAGCCGTTAGTTGAACGTTACACTCACATTCGCTCGTGAAGGAGTTATTGGGGTAGCAGGCCAGCCTTTATTTCTCCGGTTTCAACGAGAAGTTAAAACCGCTACAGCTGTTGCTCGGTAATATTAAAGCATTTATGAGCTAAAGAGCAATCATGACTATCTAGTACCAATAGCGCAATAGTTTAATTTAGTATAGCCTTATTATTTAAGAGCTAAGGAAATTAATCTACCGGCACAAAATATAAATTGTACGAGTAATAGTTACCTATATTACATAAAGTAATATAATATATATATACATATAATAGTCAAGTTTGGAGCTTAATAGTTTCTAATGGCTACTAATAAAATGTACATACTTACTACATAATCGACATTTTCCCGATATTATTTTAGTCAAAAGCGCAAAGGTAAAATTACGTTTTATGTTAGTATATATTTATTTGATTACTGTTCTCAAACGTGTTAGTAGGTACTTACCTACCGCGATAATTTATTTTACGCATTTTAAACAGCATTTTTTAAATGTATAACCGTATATAGGTACCTATATTTAAACTATGTATTTTATTTAAATAGAACCTGAACTTACTCCCCTCTGTGAGATAGGAGTTTAATGAGAAGCAAAACTTGACGAGCAAAAAGTATCGTGATTCGTCTTTAATAAGCCCTAGGTTAGAACTTCACGTAAAGTTATTCAAGTACCTATTGATTTCTTGTTTTAATACTTAACTAGTGTACCTATTGAAGTAGCTACTAGCTACGTTATACAAGTTAATGTAAATCTGGTTTAAACTGTAATTTCATCTCGTAAACTATAACTTCACCAAATGATGAAGTTATCTGGCCTTTTTGGCATCAGAGCAAATTGTTTCGCATCATTTGAACGATGAGCATAAGCCGAATATTTTTTTAGAGTTCACTAAATTTAAAGAGTTTTCGATTCGTGATTCCAAAGTCGGCGCCACAAGTACAATTGAATAGTTGGTTAATTTTATGTTCGTTATAGAATTCTATACACTCGAAATGATAAATGCTAAGATATATTATAATATAATATAATATTTTATATTATATATTATTATTTTATATTATAATATAATATAATATATAATATTATAATATAATATATCTTATCATTTATCATTTCGAGTGTATAGAATTCTGATTCTATTAGAAAACACATATTATGTGTTTACTTTTACACTGAAATAACGTCACAATTGCATACTAACTAGAATCTACAATACATCTAAGAGCTGTTTAGTATATATCATCAAATTTAGTTTCACCCAATGCTTGAAATAATCCGAGTCATTTTATGTACAGTATGCCTATGTATTTTCCAGACTGACTTTCAACGTGGAGTCGAAACTGTTAAAGCTAGTTTGAGATAAAGTAAATTAAAGTTCAGCTCAAACGTTTGAAGAAAAGGCTAAATTGCAGCACGATTAGGTACTGCACTGGCAAGCTAAGCGAATTAAAGCTGAAGAAATCGGGTTGTCCGTGCCAGGGCATAGTGCAGTGACGGTAGTTGACATGAGAAACAGCCAAGCGGAGCACTGGAAGATTTAGTGGCGCGCTGTGTCGCGATAACTAGCGCTGTTTACACTACATTTAACTTGTGCCCCCGATCGGGACTTGAGAATTCTTCATATAAACCTTTGTAAATTTTGCCCGAGTATGGTTTTGAAAACGATGGCCAGGTAATTTTAAAAGAAGTTCAGTTTACTGAAGTTTTGGCTGTAAGTGTAGGTATGTGTAAATTGTCGATGAACATTGACATCGACAATGCTTTTAATTGCCAAGAACAAATTAAAAGCATTATTTTTTAGTAAAAATAATGCTTTTTATCAGATATACTCGTACCTATAATCTACTCGTACACTAGTGTGTACGAGTAGATAGGTATATCGACACATTGAGATCTAAATATTAGACACTACCGAGCAATTATAATAAGTAAATTAAGTAAAGAAATTTAAAATTTTGATATGTAGGTAATGCAAAGTGACTTAGGAGAGGAATACCTACCTATAAGCACACGACTATAAATTAGATTCGAATTTTCTAAAAATGCAAAATAGTGTTGTAAGTAGCGCTCTTTAAATAAACAAATAACGTTTGAAAATAATGTAAAGAATGTAATTCGTCTTCTGTGGCATGCTTATAGCCTCAGGAAATATTTATATATTTGTGTATTTATGCCAAGTAATTTAGTTGATACTGTATCACAGGAATAATGGATTGTAAAAGATAGCCCACTCCGATAATTCATGATAAGCACCTGTTTTTACAAAAACTGCATGCCGCCAGGGCTATAATTAACGCTACATGAATATGAGCCTGCGAACATGAATACATGAACAAATAGGTATCAACGTATACCCAAGGAGATGACAGAATAGAGGCCCCGAGTTGGCGGCAAGTTTATCGGAGCTCTGCACTTGAACAAATATTACTTAGCGCCGCGGGCTCCGTCCCATACACTAAAATTTCCCGTACACTAATGCATTGAAATATATTTGCAATTTGATGCCAGTACACTTATATCCTCCATCTCTTACTATTCGCATAAAACTACTCGAGTGCCTAAATTTTAGAGCACTAAGAGAGAGCTCCAACATTGAAATAGTTGCTCGGTTAATCCGACCCGTGTATTCCGTCAGTTTATTTATTCATCATTTTAATAAAACTTCCAAATTCAAATAGCAGAGCACTGTAAATTTTCGTTGACTGAGACAAACAGATACCGCACACGCCCATTGTCTCCTATTAAGGAAAAACGAATTTCAATTCGGTGAATGTAACTAATTATTTATCCAATCAACGTGTGGAGAAAAATTGTATGACTACGTATAGGTACTCGTAATGATTCAGTCGCAGTGTTCTAGCCTTGATTTTGAAAACTCTTATTTTCCCTGTGGAGAATAGAGAAAAACTGAGTTGTATATTTTGAAATTGCTAAGGAATTTCAACTCTTTTTTTCTCCTTTGTAGGATTGGTATTTTCATATTTATTATCGCTCAGGTTTACAGTTTATAATTTTCATTTAACTTTTAGAGTTAGTTGATGCCAAATGTTTGATGCGAGCGAAGTAACTGTATTTGAGTTTCACTCTGCAGAAAGGCTTTTTCGCCTCCCGTGTTTAAAAACTTCCTCAAGATTTAACTTTAAAAACCAGTCTCTAAGTACATATTATTCCCGTTATTCAGATATTTGATCTACCAATTCCGTCCTTCAATCCGCCAATTTCGTCCTTCGTCTTACATAAATGCTCACATTAATATTAATTAATGTGAGCATTTATGTAAGACGAAGGACGAAATTGGCTTGTAACTATAAGAATTATATATCGATAAAATTTCGCATCATCGCCTAATACCTACCTACAATTTCACGTTGTATAGTAGATCAAATATCTGAATAACGGGAATAATATGTACTTAGAGACTGGGTTAATACCCATAATAATAATGTGTACAAATTATAGATACAAAAATAAAATAAATCCGTAGAAAATGACTATTTAGAAGCAATACTTAATCACTTTGAAAAAATGTTCCATCTTAACCAGGATTTGAACCCAGGTCCTCCAGCTCCCCAGGCACGTTGTGGGGTTTTTAAACCAGTAGCTACGATATTCTGTATCGCAGTTTATAGGTGTCATCGTACGCTCCACGGCAACATTCCTCGTATGTAAAGCGTCCAATAGGACCACCGTTCTGTAAAATTGATCTACGGGTGCAGCACAAAGCCATAATAATTTGAATTTGCGATACTTGTTTGATTTCGCACCTCGCAACTAGCAAAGCTTTGACCGGCTAGACAAACAAGCGGTGGACGCAATAAGCTCGCAATTTCGGACCGACGCTCAACAAATTTACCAACCGAAATGAAGTCTCAACTGTGAGCAGACTGAGCTGTCAATAGGCCACCACTTTTATTACTTACGCGGCTATTGAATTCCGCTGTAACTGTCGAACGTTCACTCTCGCGCCCGACATCGACGCGGCAATGGGCTGAAGTTAGACAATGGTCTCTAACCGATGCTCTAGAAATTATTATCACATTTATTACACAGACTAATGCTAACCAAGTATCGGCTAAAGTCTATTATTGCTAGTTTCTACCTGGGGGGCTCCCATGACCTCTTAAATGCGATTTAGTTTAGGTTCGGCTTGTCTGTTTTTGACAGTTATTCTACAGAACTAACACATCGCGATTCAGATTAGGTCCTAAACTGAATCGCAATAGTAGATCGTGGCCTTTCCAGACCTATTTTTGTTAACGTTTGAAAATACAAAATTTAATATTTTATATTTATTGTACAATAAAGGTGATTATCCAATTAGATCTTTTATTCCACGAGAACAGGATGTTTAGCCAAGTTAGTAGCGTATCGTAGTTTTCCCTTTCTGTCACTCTTTCATAGTAGTGCGACAAAGACAGATAGCTGCCTTTCGTTTACGATTGACGATTAAGCGTTATCGATTGGCAACTTGGCTAAGCACCCTGTTATCTATAATAATAAATGCGTATTAGTTACACCTGTACTATCTTCATAACCTAACTTGCAAAAAATTTTGGAATATTAGGTAAATAGTTAATGTCATGTTAAAAAATCGTAGCTTTTCCAGACCTATTTTTGTTAACGTTTGAAAATACAAAATTTAGTATTTTATATTTATTGTACAATAAAGGTGATTATCCAATTAGATCTTTTATTCCACGAGAACAGGATGTTTAGCCAAGTTAGTAGCGTATCGTAGTTTTCCCTTTCTGTCACTCTTTCATAGTAGTGCGACAAAGACAGATAGCTGCCTTTCGTTTACGATTGACGATTAAGCGTTATCGATTGGCAACTTGGCTAAGCACCCTGTTATCTATAATAATAAATGCGTATTAGTTACACCTGTACTATCTTCATAACCTAACTTGCAAAAAATTTTGGAATATTAGGTAATTAGTTAATGTCATGTTAAAAAATAATATTCGCTTTATTAGTTATCTTAAAATGTTTGTCGTGGTGTTTTCGGTGAAATGCGTCTAATGATTCTCAGTCAGGTACTTAATCATTCCTTTAAGTATTTTCAATTCAATGAGTTTAGGTATAATTATGTATATGCTATGCTTTGTGTTGTGACTTCTCGAGGCAATGTGAAGAGTACCCTATTCCGAGCAATCCTATTAACTTGAGCTCTTGTGTTCTATTCCACATGAAACCTATCTTACGGTCACACTAGAACCAACATTATACTCGTATTAACTATTTCAACATATAGCATTGTAATGTTTCCGTTATCATTTAGACACAAACTCCGGAATTTCCAAATGCGGGAAACTGGAATTAAAGCAAAGTTCAGGAGGGCGCTCTTTTATGATGTGTGGTTATCTCATGGAGCGGCGCGAACGGTGCTTGCATATAGCGAAACTTGACAATGGTAACTTTGCGTTTGCAAAACTTAACGCTCAAAATTTGAAAATTTCGTGTCATTCTAAAACATATCTTTTGACTAGGTAATAGTGGTTCTGTTAAATGTAAATGTACGTTGGTTGTGGCATACGAGTCTTCACAGCGGCAGGTATTGTGGCAGTGCGCTTTGTTTGCGAGTGTCGCCGATATATCTGGAAAGTTCTGCGTTGCAGCGACGCATCTCTCCGGCCCTGTTTATATCAACTTTAGATCGCACGTGCTGTCAAAAAGTTTTCTCACCGCCTTTGTGTCGTAATTACATTTGGTATTGTATTAAAAACAAAAGCTAGTAGGGTTATGTTATAGCAAAAACAACATGCTATGATACAAAAATATCATAGCCACATGATGTAATAGCCACATGATAATTCTTTACATATCTAGACACCATGTGTTCCGATACCGTATTAGCTACGAGTACATATTATTACTTATTATTAGTATCAGACACACGCGCTTGTAAATTACAATTTCATCGCATTTCAATTATTGAGTGTGTTGTATTTTAATGCGCGGTATTGGGTCCAGTAAGCCCACCGTGAACCTCGAATCCACCTATTTTATAGGATTTGTATCTGTCACTCCAAAGAAAGCGTCATTAGAGTGAGAGAGACAGATGGGCGAAATTAGTGAATTTCGAAGTTTGCGGTAGGTCTACAGATTCGTACGTTGAATTTATCACGATACATGGTTCACGTTGGACTGTCGAGTCAGATAGGGCAGTGTGCGCACTTTTTATAATATCGAATATTCATTGATTTCATAATAGATATTATACAAACAATTTTAATGACGTGAAAAACTCCATTTTTAGGGCTTGTTCATTAATCACGTCAAGAAAAATCACCAATTATCACCATCGGACAACATTATCGGTCTGAACGAATCTAAAAATGTTCATTGCACGAGTAAACTTTTTGCATATTCATTTCGCATTCCGTACTGCTCACCAGTTTCAACACTATCGCAAACATTTTTGTCGATACTATTTCAAATAGGGATGCAAACAATTTATGATTTTTTGATTCGAACTTCAATGTTAGCTGCAGCGCTGGTAGTTTAGGAGGAATCGCGATGTTTGTTCCAATTTCCTGGTTGCACAGTCATGTTTACCACCGATATGGACTGTAAAAACAATATTGTATTGTATACTTACCTCGCTTTAATCCGTTTACCATATTGAAAGATAAGGAGAGAGCTTTAGTCAAATTATTTAGTTTCGGGCATGGACCGGAACCGTTATTTTCTCCATACAAAACGAACGGTTCTTTTTTCGTTCTTTTTCGTTCTTCGGTATATAAATTGTGAGTTAATGGAGTATAACTTAAAAATATGATATTGTAAATTACATAAAACATTGAGCACTACATAAAGAGTATACAATATTTTAAAATATTGGGCTATTTTGAGGTTTTTGTAAAATACTGGTTTCGGTCCCTGGTTTCGGGAGGCCGATACAAATTGATGCACGCGCCCTCGTTTTCATAATTAGCGATTAGTGCCAACTTTTGCTATTCCTTTTTAGTTTTAAATAAATAGTAAAATTGGAAATGTTAAGAGTTTGTTTGGAAAATTTATTTGTGACTGTTTTAGAATAAGCTTAAGATACCTATTGCCTAAACAAAGGTTGTGCCACTCGTTCCGTGCAGATTAAATGATTTGCAGATTTTCAATAGGCTTAATGCTAAAGTTCCTAAAATAATGTTGTTTACCTACGCATTTTTATTCGACAGAGTCGGGCGCTAACCGATGAGTCCCATTTGTTTTGTCGGAATCGCTAACGCTGTATTGGTTCGTATGTAGAACTGTTTCCCTTGCCTACTGTTTATCCTCAATCGGCTCTGTGTCTCTGCAAATACGAGTATCGATACCGGGAGTGAATCGATTTAATGGAGACCATTGTGATTTAATGTGTTCTATTGGTTTTTGTAGACATATATTTACATATCTATATAGTCCTAGAGTAAGTTGATCCTTCAACTTGGTATACTAGATCATCATAGTAGATGACGCTGAAATACAAATGTTAAATAATGGAAACTAGAATAACAACATAATTTAGTAGCTCTAGTTACGCGGCATGATTAGTAGCCAGAAAAAGTACGGTCACATTTATATATTTCAGTTGATAGAACACATAAACACGAAAATTTTGCGCGTAAAACTAATTAAATATTTCGGAAGTGCTCGTTTACACTGACCAGTGAACGCGGTCCAACAACTATTTTCATTACAAACCGTCCCGTTTAGCGGGGAATAAACTTGTTTTGCATAAATAACCGTTTCATTTAGACGTTTCTAGTTTCATATTTTTTTTTTCAAGCGGTTGAATATGAATTTGAAATCAATTTACATAAATCGACCTAGTCCCACAGAAAGTTCAATACAGCTGATTTTGTGGGTGGTATTCGTAATTATCGTTACTTGTCAAAAAAAACATCTATACAGTGTGTGGTCTTTAACACGGGAGAAAAATGAAATGAGTGACTCCTTAGACTATCAGCAATAATCCTGTAAAGGTCCCGGTGTTTCAAAGTGGTTAAGTTCGGAGATATTGTCATTCAAAGCTATGGACCTTTAGTACTGGATCTTGGCATCACGATGTCGTAGCTTGTCAGTCGCAAGACATCTTGATAGTATACCAGGTAGGAAGTCATAACAATAATTTTGTTTGCATTTTTACACTAATTTGATACGGTTTAAACAAAAATTGTACATTTTTCGATGATTCAAAAATGATAAGTTATTGATAACTTTTAATTCAAGTAAATGAACCCATAATAATGAAAAATACATGAACAAAAAATGACAAAATATTTTTTTTTTTAAATTACAATATGTGGAAATGATTGTTGATCAGCTTATTAATGCACCGTTTAAATTTTCACCCCGGTTGTAGGCCACACACTGTATAGTTGCAGATTTCTAAGAATGAACAGACTTTCTAAGATGACAGTTTAATATGACGTTGAGACTATCCGAAAAACCCTCATATTAATAAGTTTTAATCTAAGTATAACTGTCAAAAGTTTACTCTTGGAAATCTGCAACTAGCTATAGGACTAAAATCCATTTACATCCCCTCGTAAGGCCCAATGTACACTCACCTTCAATTAAATTTAAACCTTTCATGAACTTAATCAATTTCCTTTGTTTCATTGATTTTACAAACAAACGAAAATTACCACTACTCCTTACATAGTGTTACGCCGGTGGCATGATAAATAGTACAAATCGGTATATAGCTAAATTTCCCATAGGAGTGAAAGAGAAAGCACTATTAGATAGAGACAGCACGAGAGAATGTTCTAGAAGGATGTGAACGAGACAACTATAGAGAGAACATTCTGGACGGGTGTGAAAGAGAAACCTGTAGAAAGAGACAGCGATACTCTAGAATGTTCGCGTACAGTCCACACCGACCGACCTAACTCGGGAACTTTCTAGAGTCGAATCATCTAGCACTTTGTAGATTTGAGTGGCTTGTATATAAACCCAGCATGTCCCGGCCAAGGAGTAGTATTGAATCGAGACAGCGAAGAGCTAACATCAGAGCGAAGACCGCGATCTAACTGCGAGTTTGTGAAGTGTTAAGTGTGTGATCAGTGTTTTAGTTTGGTGTTTGTTTCTTTGATTAGTAATTAAAGTGTCAGTTTTAATTTGTGGCTTATTTATACATTTTCTATAGAAAACCCACCCCACGAACGTAACAATAGTGTTACGTTCGTGGGGTGGGTTTTCTATAGAAAATGTAAGTATAAATAAGCCACTAATTAAAACTGATACTTTAATTACTAATTAAAAGAACAAACACAAAACTAAAACACTAATCACACACTTAACACTTCACAAACTCCCTGCCGGCGTCTATATTTCCAAGATCATATAATCCGTCAACCTTCAAGTCAAGGGTGAATAGGCACCTTCTGGGCAAACTCACTCCATCGTAGGCCACGTCTCTGCCCTTGGCTAGTCTGTGGCCATGAGTAAGCCTATTTCAAATAAAAAAAAAAGTTACGCAGTCTTCGCTCTTGATGTTAGCTATTCGCTGTCTCGATAGAAACTACTCTTCGGCCGGGTCATGCTGGGCTTTTATACAAGCCACTCAAATCTACAAAGTACGAGATGATTCGACTCTAGAAAGTTCCCGAGTTAGGTCGGTCAGTGGGGCCTGTGCGCGAACATTCTAGAGTATCGCTGTCTCTTTTTACAGGTTTCTCTTTCACACCCGTCCAGAATGTTCTCTCTATAGCTGTCTCGTTTATCCATCCTTCCAGAACATTCTCTCGTGCTGTCTCTATCTAATAGTGCTTTCTCTTTCACTCCTATGGGAGATTTAGCTATATACCGATTTGTACTTGAGAGGCCCGAAAGAGGTCCTGAAAACGCCTGAAAATGGGTTTTCAGGTTATTGCGCCATCCGATAGAGGGTATCCTGAAACGGCCTTAAAAAACATGTTTCAGGCGCCTGAAAACGACGGTATCCGGAGGGAATATTTGATTTTGTAGTATGTGAAAGAGGACCTTCTGAAACAGCCTGAAAATGCATTACAGCCTGCTGAAAACGCTTCTAACGTATCTAAAACCACATTTGTAGTTTTTATCATGCCACCGGCGTAACAATAGCAAGGTTCCAAATAAGATTTAAAGAAAATAGTATGGTGGACCTTACGAGGATACATGTAAGTACCTCACCAGTAATTACAATTTTTAGATAAGCAATACAAGTTATAAACTGGTGACGCTACACCGCAGACAGCGGACAATGGAGGTCAGTCAATATTATTATTTTCACCGCATCACTGGTCCACCACGCGAACATTATAAGGTAGTTCAATCACAAACTTCGTTATTTATCATTCGTATGGCACATTCTTTGTCTAAAATGAAGTTAAATATCTATTCGTCGAATTAAGCGATCTGTCACTTCAAATAAAGTCCGGTCGAAACTTTACAACAAACTGGTTACATGGCTATGTACCAACCAAGATCACATTCCGTATTCATCAAACATCCATTCTAGTCTCAATATACGTGCCGAAACTTGGTATAGCCTCGAGGTTCATCTTAGTTTCGGAGATGGGGTAGAACTTGTGAACTCCGACCGGCGAACTTTAAACCACATGTACCAAACAAGCAAGGTCACAATCATAATAGATTATTTTGTACACGCTATTATGTTATTATGTACACACTAAAATCCTAAACAGAACACTTAAGTATACCAACTTAACTTTCTTACTCCTGTAACTAATTTCTTAACATGGAACGCCTTCCATACCCGTAAAAAAACTATTTTGTTGTGGTATTTAACATTACTTATTATACCTACATTACATAAACACTAACATGTTTAAAAATTACACTAAACTTATAAGTATTGTGGCTATCCGTCATGATCACAACTTTTCAATGTGCAAAGGGCCGATTACTAACGACAATTAGGTATCATAATAATGTATTTAGGCAAACTATACATTCGCTATGCTGATATTCACAATAATGACAATTAGTGCCAATCATAGATATGATTATACTGTGCCTACAATTGTCTGTTCATGCCAACGCATTCAAAATGAGCTAGACTAGCAAGTTTCAATGAAATAGTTTCACGGGTGCTGTCATTCCATCACATCACGTTTTGTCACTCGATAAATGAGTACCATTGCAATTACAAGTGCTTAATATAATACATACTTTAGATACGCCTAGATTTGGTTTTCAGGTGAATTATATTGTTCTTTATCCAGACGTAAAAATTGTAAGTGAAAATATTGCTTGAATATATGAACAGAATTTTATTTCGAGATGAGATTGGGCGGGCGCGTTCTCGCTGTATTCCCGAGTTTTTTATGAGACCACAGGTGTCCTTTATTGGGCATTGTGTTCCTTTTAATACTCCCTAATACCATTGATATTGTATATATTTGATCCGTATATAAATTAACCTTTGCTGAAATGGGATTATCTGCGTTTTATCTCGCTTCAGAGAAGTTTCAAATAATCATATTAGAGGTAAATAATCAAATTCAATGTAAATAAGTGAATACAGCCGGGTTTACATATGATATCAAATAAAACATTTTTTTATTTTATTGAATATGTTTTCCTAGTAAACCTACTGTGATCTTGAACTGCTTTTTTATGGTTTGTAGGTTAATGACAGTTTGAATAATGTTTTTTTTTTTCATTTTAGTTTAACCAAGTTAGGATTGTTTATTTTAGGTGCGTTTTCACCTGGTATCGAATCCTCGATAATGTATGAGTACATAAATCATGGAGCCACTCAGGAGTCCTGCACAAAATGCTAATTATTGTTAAGTGTTATAAAATTATAAAATAACGTACCTACAAAATTAAATAACATACCAAATCCATTTTGTCTCTAGAACTGAATAAAAAAGGATAAAACTAAGTAATTATAATCTACAAACATGTTGCAAATATTTATATTGTACCTATATAATGGTTACGAGCGATTTGAACAATAAGCTGTCATCTTGGCTGTACTGTAAGTATATTTTTATCCATTTCGGCAATAAATAGGACAAGTGTGGTTAAAATATAAGAGTCGTACAAAATAACAAGGGTAAATCGATAGAAAAACACTGTGCACTCATCGGCGAACCGTTGCGGGTAATATAGGTATCGATGACCCATTATTTTCATGTTACAAAAGAGTCGACCATACAATTTTTGCAAGTAATTCGGCCCCGAGCCATTCGGAGCATTTCACTGGCTGGTCCCGCTGGAATAAAACATTCAACCCTGGAGTTAAAGTATGTGGAAGTAATTTAATTTTCTCGATGTCCGTCTTTAGGTATTTTTTGAAGCTTTTACATTAATAAGGTGTGTAACGTGGGTGTGGTTACAAACTTATTCAAGCGGCACATTTCACATGTATTTTACTCATAATCGTTTATGCTGGCTATATTAACAATAATAGAAATATGCAAATATAATTATAGTTAATATTCAAAGGTTGAAAAAATTACAAGCTTGCGGAAGGCCGTTGGAGGCAAAAAAACACAAGTCCGGCCATTGTCGCGAAATTTGTATGAAGCCATTTACTTTCAACAGTGGATATCTTTGGAATAAAACTGAGAAGACAATAATGATAAGCATAATTAATAGTACTATAAACATTCGTCAATATTATTAAAAACTCCATATCTGATGTTAAATGATTAATACCAATTGAAGTTTGCGTTTTTTTTTTAAGACAAGTCCTTAGCACCCCGTCCCTCTGGTTATAATTCAGCCGAAAACATCATTTTTTTTATCACTTGTGATTAGTTCAAAGAACAGTTCGAATCGGAGTGTGTTTGTGGAATGGGTTAAAGAAAATTACTTAATGGTGTCTCTTCCAGAATATGGAATGAGGAAAGGGGGCTCCGGGGCGGGCTGGTCGGTCACGTCCCGGAGTGCGGAGCGATGTACCGCCACCGCCACTCCGCAAAAAGAACCCGCCACGCGGGATTTGAATAATACAATATGTTAAAAAATCCTGCACTTTTAACGGAGAAGGATTCTTAGTTTCTAATTCGTGGAAATTGTTCGTTTGAGAGGAATAAGATTCAGAAAGTTGAGTGAGCTTTATCCGGGTATTAGGCATCTTACTAGTTATTGGAATTATACATTTACATTAATAAAAAGCTTACAATTTAAAAACCAATAACTACTTGGGAATAATATTGGAATGTTTCTGATATTTACGATAATTCAAAAATGTGTTTACAAATAAACCTGAAAGATATTTTTAAATCAAACTAACGTATACATTATAATTAATTACTAAGGTGCATTAAATAAGAAAACTGTTTAGGGTACTATATTATTTAATACCAATTCGTTTAGTCCAAATGTAATGTAACTAGGACAAAATTTTTCATTGGTATCCTATTTATACAAAGAAAGATACACATCACAAGGTCAAAGGCATACTTACTGCAATTCAATTTCGTGATATCCTTTGTTTTCCAGTCGAATCTTGTAACGAAAGTTCAATTTCAAATGTGAAGTTCTCAATGTGCTCGAGAGAGAAATGTGGTCGGGAAATTCAGCAGTATAGAGTACCCAGCCCACGTTACACGGTTCAGGGAACTTAGGTAATACCTTAGTTTAATACCCGGAGGCCGTTTGAACTTCATAAAATGTTGTATCGGCATTAAGATAACAACAACATGACTCTTAGTACATACATGACATTCAATATGTAGATAGATACGTAACACTACACTAGACATATTAAAGAATTTACTGGGCGAGTTGCATTTTCGTATAAATAGTAAACAGTGCCTTTTCTGTACAAAGTGGGAAAATGTTACAACCGGCTACGGGGGTAGGCCGTAGCGATCTACTGCTAAGATACGGAATTCGTAGCAGGTGCTTGTACAAATACTGGCCTTTTGAGGATTGCATTACGCGTTTGACATGTATTCTTGTAGAATTATTCACGAAACATAACTACGACAGAGGGGAATGCAATGACTACGGCGTAAAGCTAAAAAAAATAATATTCATTCAAGTATTATACGTACATGTACGATCAACAATCGTCGCTATGTGGAGTGTGGTGTTCGTATTAATAAATGTGATTACACCTAATATATATTTATTTTACAGATTACAACAAAAGAATACAATAATTCAACCATGTAATAAAATCCCCACAAACGTGCTTATACAGAATTCAATATCAAAACGTTTCTTATAATCAGGCAATAAAACGAAGCGTAAGATGTGAAAGGGCATCATAAATAAAGGGCTTGAGTAGAAAAGTGTTCTTTATGAAGTGTCGCCGCAGTCGCGCCGGCCGGCGTTGATACCTACTTGATAGTCCTGCAATATTGGACTGGGCTGTCCGACTGTCACACAGTGTCGATGTTATATGAAGAAGTCATTCGATACATTCATTTTTCATGTCTGAAAAACGGAAGGGAATGTCTTTTAGAAGATCACAACAGGCAGGTTTTAGTCAGATAAAAAAATCATAATATTAAGTTTGAAATTATTATTTTAAGTAAAGACTGTAGTATTATCGTTATTATAAAGCAATTACTAAAGGTTTAATATTTCTAGATACCTACGTATTACTTTGAAATTTTGACGTTGGTGCTGATTTTGAGGTAATTCATACATTAAAAATTGTGTTATTGGCGTTTTATTTTTACTATCAGTACACATATTAATCTTTTGCGTGTAACATATTTAGTCGTTGATTTTCACATATTATTATATTAACGAAACAAAGTAAACATAACTGAATCATATAATTCATCTATTAATTAAATTATTTTATTTTATATTTTATGTAGTTTTAGTTTAGTTATACTTTTTAAATAAAATTTAAACATTAACCTCTTAAAAAAGTTAAATTATAAATGTAAATATTTTAGGATATTTTACACAATTCGACCTAGTCTTTTGATTGCAACCTAATTGAATAGATTCAGTCGAATAATCTGATCGTTTGATAAGAATAGTCGTCAGTCAGCCTTCGTAGCCTAGGTGGTAGTGACCCTGCCTAGTGCCCTACTAGAGGTTCCAAAATCCCGGCGAGGGCATTATTTGTGAATTTATTTTTCACAAGTATCTGTTCCTTGGTCGTGGCTGTCTATGTATTTAACTATTTATATATATTATACATATATTTATATTGTAATACTTATAATATATCGTCGCTTGGTACCCACATCACAAGCCTTAATTGAGCTTACCGTCGGACCAGGTTGATTGACCTAAGATAAATTATTTGTTTATTTATTATTATATCGAATATTATGTGTACCTACTTTTTATGTCTCGGTAGATTTTAGGTTCGGTTTTTAAACGTGTAAAGGTAAAGGTAACAAAATTGTTACTATTTTGCTAACTAGACGTCTTACAGTTGGCAAAACTAGGCTTAAATAGATAGAAAATATAAATAATTCAATATCGTAGTAAAACTTCCAAAATGCAATATCGACATTGGCATTAGAGATATTTCTGAGCATCCCTAGAAAAAACGGTCACGACGACAGAGGGTCGAAGTTGGTCGGCGAGGGAGAGGCTAATAAAATATGTAGATTTGATGACTTGTCACATTTTTTGCTACAAATCTGAGATTCAATGTTTTGGTCTCTTTGCTAAATCTTTCTTTTATAGAGCGTTTAATGGGAAAGTATTTATATGTAATCTTTATCAACTATAATTGTAGTATTATTCATAACCTTTATATTTTTACATTACTTATTTGTGTGCATTTATGGAATACAAGATAGAGTATAAATATGTAACCATTCGGGGAGTTTTTTAGTATTGAAAACTACACTAGCGTTTTATCATTAAAAAATAAGTGAAAGGTCCACAGAAAGTACATGACTAGTCAATTAAAATTACAGAAGGAAAAACCACCTTTCTTTTGACGGAATAAGATGTGAATTTGCCCTGATTTTTTTAGGCTTTGGATATGTTTTTCCGAGGACCCTTCAAATGTAAGCATTAGTGTTAGTTTTTTAATGGTAAATACTTATGACGTTGGTATTGGCTTTAGTAGCGAATATACACGGGATAAAAAGAAACAAACGGCCGAAGCTCCGCCGTCAATACAGTAGATGGATGGATACATCGGATAGGATAATTAACTAAAAAGATACAATATACTTTATAAATGTCAAATTCGTTTTTGAGCGCTCCTGAAAAATCGTCATTTGGTGGTTACATTAATTCATATTACAACTGACGATATGTTGATATTCAGATTATAAATCAATATCGGCAATCCGTTACATAATCGTGGTTGACTATTATTAAATAGGTACTATTATATATGTTTTATTATTATATATTTAACAGAATATGGACTAAATTGTACCTATAAATTAAGTCTCGCCAAATAGTATACAGTTTTTTGACGCGTAGGTACTTGGAACCGAAATACTTAATGGTGACACATTTTTATCTTTTCTACTATACTAGGTACGCAAGTACGGCATTATGCATGCTTTATCTCGGTTTTTCCCATTAAACAAATTAATTATCTGTAATGGCAATACTTAATTTTGCTTAATATTCGTAAAACACAACAAAGCACGCGATCATAGCAGAGTTTGAAGGGTATGTTCGTGTATTTGCATCATTAATCCCAGAATGGTTTACTAAACATTCAAATAGGATATTCGTGTCGTGGCCATTCCGTATTCAGTATTTAGACACATCGCTGGATCGCATGGATAAATCTAATTATAATTCTCTAAATCTATAATTTCATTTCATATTTCTTATGCGCTGAAAATTAGTAGTAGTTCACTGACTGATATTTTTGTATTTATCATTATCACCATCATATAAACCGAAAGACGTCTACTGCTGGACATAAGCCTCCAAAAAGATTGCCACAATGACCGGTCCTGCGCCACTCGCAACCAGCGGGCTCCTACTACCTTCACCATTCTGGTAATAATTGCATTTAAAAAGGTTGTTCGGTAAAAATTGTCCCTTGACCGACTAAATAGAATTGCAAATTGATTGTTTATCTTTTCCGACATAGTATGAAAGCGCTGTCATATAGATGCAGGCACTCAAGCAGCCCATGTGCAGCGGAAAGCCACTCGCAGTCGGCATAAATCGGCTGGAGACGGCAGGCTCTATCAGCGATTACTCAACACCAGGCGGGCCTTTTGGTGGCCAACCGATCTATTCCTTGAACTTGGTTCGCTTGTTGTACTTTTTGGGGTAACTAGTGTAAATAAATATAATATCTTACACAACTGTCTGTATTCACTTATCTGTTTCTATTAAAATTTGATACTCTTATTTGTGTACCTCGATTCCCTATCCAACATTATTGATGAAATTGTCGATATAAAATAAATGTGTTTAGCTCTATAGCAAATTGAGACAAGGAAACTAAATATTATCAGATTAAGTTTAGCTGTTAGTAAAATAGTAACACAAAATGTTACTCCAATTTCCACCTCGCCTGACTGCATCAATCGCGACACTTTTGTTACATTAAAATTTAAAAATCAGTTTCTTACTCATTGGTTATAAAAGTAGCCCACCGTATCAACGCCAATCAAGTCAATTCGAATAAATCTTATATAAACATTTACGGCCAAGGGAATTTTAACCTCTAATGATAGTAATGATACATTCTTCACGAACTTAATACAAAACCACCAAGAACCCCAATCAATGTACAAAATCTGCCTTAGGCGAATGGGCCGCGAGTCGTCTTAAGTTGGTCCCATAATATACTAAGAAATACCTATGTCGGAATATGCTATAAATTGTCGCATAAGCCAGTTTTTCAAGTAATTTTAAATGAGAGCATATTGTATTAATACAACAGAATACCTTGATAAATAGTACTTTAATATTATTGTATCTATATTTATTTTGTTCTGTAATATATCGAGTAGGTAACGTCATCGGCTTCCATCTTGGTACTAAGCAAAGTTAATATCTAATATCTACGCTTCTTTATTCATTTCCGCGAATGCCTTAAAATATTTAATACGGCTTTTCTTACGCAATCACAGTATCCAAGGACCCATCGATACTCTAACGGCTGCTATTTATATAATGTAGGAACAAGGCCTAACAGGAAGCGAATCAATAGTTCAATCGTTGGCAAGCGCGTACCACTCTATCAGCGATTAGTTTTGGTCTAGTGGACTCGCTCTCCTTGCGTTATAACAGGCTATAGTCGAACCGCGATTACTACTTACTGCACATAGAGAGGAAATGCCCCGTTTGGTAACATATTTATTTATAAAGTGACATTGTAGGTATATTTTGATTACGTACATAACTAAAAGTTAAGTGATACTTACATAAAACGATGTAATCGCATGTAATTAACCATACACTAGTATCTATTCGAAATATATACATCGCATTTTAATCAATCAAGATTTATCTATTCGTAGAGTACTAAACTGACGGTTCACTGCAATATTTAGTTCCTAAAATTGTATGCGTTCCGCTGGCGACGTTTAGCAAGAATGTATTTAGATGTAGTACCTACTTAGACATAGTTACTACTATAAAGTGAATATTGGGATTTCGTGACTGATAATTAAAGTGGCCTTTGATCTAACTAAGTTGTTAGGTTAGGTTGTAGTGAAAGAGGCAAAATATTAAATTATGTAAATTTCCACTAACAGCCTGTTTTGTTTTTATCTTCAAATTTTTAACACCCAAACATGCGACAACTTCTCGTTCAAACAATTGGGGAAATACCTAAGCCTAAATAGTAAGTATCAACAAGGGAATTAAGCACGGAAGCAGCGAACGCGACCAATTACGTGAACCCGGAAAAAATCTATTTGTACCGTAATGTCAGCTGGATCCATCCTTGGCTCACCAACAAAGAATCAGCCCAGGTCCATTATGCTAATGAAAGTGACTCCCGTTTGTCTTAAAGTCGTAGCTCAATTTGCAAGGCGAGAGATAAACGCTGTTAAACTGTCGAAGTTCGTGACAAAGCCTGAATAATGCAGATTACACCGAGAAAAATACGGCCGCAGTCAAATCTGCATATTTTATTGGTCCCTTTTCAATGTCCTTTTTACACCCCTCTGTTCAGTTCATCCGAGCAGTTTCACTATACTTACAGGCTATGTTGTTATCTAATCTAGGAAAGAACTCTCGACGAATTTCATTGGATAATAGAGTGTTATTCAAGGGCAAATAGGCATGATGACTGGCAAGTCAAATCAGCATCTTTTTTCGAACTGTCAAAACGATCACCACTATGGAATTTTATATGAAATACTCAAAAGTGACGTCACGTTTGAGTACTGCCAAATGACCTACTCTTTTAAGTTCTTTTCAATTTATTAAATATAATTTCTGTACAAAAATTACTGCAATCTACATCTTAGTAATAATTTCCTCGTGTATTATGTCGTGCATAATGTTAAACAATTTATTTTAACTACAGTCATCATCCCTATTGACTAATCTACTCTATTGAATAATGACACCATTGGCGAATATAGTGAGCAGTCCAGTTATTTATACATTTTGCAATGAACATACTTAGTATAATGTTATATTTAACATTGTGTGTTCTTGGTATTACGAATACTTACATTAACAGCTGTAAGCTCTTTTAATTTTTTTCTGTACCAAGTTATGAAAGACCGCCAAATTATATCAATATTACTGCATTAGTTGTAGTCTTTAATGTTAAATTAACTCGCCGAGATACTAATGTCAAGTATACGTCATTTTGGGAAAGCCTTTCCTATAAAACACTTTTCTTACTCTTAGTTAATGTCGTCAATGCTTAGGGTTTTCGATGTCATTTTTAGTTTTAGAATATTTTCATACTTTAAACGTTTACCAGTTTACGTTACATAAATAAAAAAAATAATTATGGTAGCTCTATGGATGACAGTGCTTTTACCCAATACTTCCAAGTTATTAATATAATTACAATTAATATTAATATTTTAGTAAACCATTATTTGATAAAAGATTGATGACGGGCAGCAGCGTCATCATAGTGGACACATTACTGCGATCGCCAATCCGCTTGTCCAGCGTGGCGATTATTGGGCATTTACCTCCTAATGCGTCTCTACGCATACTTAATAGGAGAGGCCTACGTCCAGCAGTGGATTATCATAGGCTGATGATGATGATGATAAATAAAAATGTGATGCAGTGTATAGCAAAAAATATCATACTAACAATTTATGGCTGTTTCTATTTGTAGTATTTCGTCATAGGAATCCTTAAATTGAGGATTCACAGATTTCACAGATAATAAAGCTGTGGATTGCTGTGTAAGTGTATGCTTTTTTTCATGTGATAGGATATTTAAAAGTTAAACCACTTCACATAACAGAAAATCGGCTAAATTCATGTTAGTCTATGTGATGAAAAGTTAAGTTTGATTATCATATTTACTACTGCACGTATATTTTTACTTACTTAACTCGAATATTGCAAATGAGAAACTATTATTAATGGTTTAAAATATACATACAAAAATCACAAAAGTCTAAATCTGGAGAAATGTTACGTTGTTCTTCCACTCACGTTTTCGTTTGTTTCAAGTTATTTCATAATCGATTTTAATGTACTATTACGCATTCTGATAGAGCGTGACCACTAAAATGTTACTAACATTCATGGCGGGAAATTCAAAAAGTCTTGGGATGGTCACACTTTGTGATGTAGGAATTAAGAGTATACTAGAATATATTTTTGATTTGTGCACGCATAAGACACTTATAGAAATTATTAACATAACATGCACTCACATAAAATTAACGAAAAACACATAATCATATATACACTTACTACTCACAATAATGGATTTTGTAACAATGTGAGAAATGAAATGCAATCTAGAATCTAGATCCTTATATTTGCAAACTTACCCCGTTTATGAGATTCAGGTTTTATTCAATACTTTAGTCATCTGGGAACATGTGAGAACTAAAACGTAAATTATCAAAATATTAACACTAATCTACTGCATTGATTTTTTTTTAACAATAGACAATTAGTGATACCGTAAGGAAATAACTGTCAACAATATTTTGTTGGTCAGAATCTATGGTTGTTTTGACGTTCATTTTAATAGGAGAAGAATATTAATATGGTTAGACCTTTTGCATGTAAAGATACGTAAAATTCAGAACCTTTTGAAAGCGCTCATAGTATCAGCTCTCGAGTGTGATTTGCTTACTGCTTGGTAAAGGATAGTGGATTAAGAATCCAAAATGGTAAGCCATTTTGGCGATGGCCGCAAAATATTAAAAAATATTGAATACTGGCCAAAATACTTCAAAGTACGAGTAAAACAATGCAGGCTAAAGACTACAAGTCCGTTCCTTCGTATCGAGTCGGATAAAGTTCGCGATAGCTCTAAATATGCGTTAGCCTACAGAGCCTCAGTCTAAGGCATTCAAGCGCTTAGTAGCGAATTTACGGTTACGAGTTCCGGCCCCGTATTCCTAAATTGTATCGGGAAGGGCGTGATTTGTTGAAGAATATCTTCCTCGAGTAAACGAGTCGGATACGTTCTACTATTTACTTAAATAAAATAGTTCTTTTATGCAGTAGTAGCTATGCTATCTCACTATACATAATTAAATTAAAATGTAGAGGTAGGTTCCCTCCTAATTCATCAGTGTCTGCCTAATTATCAATATAATCCCTTTTATTACCCTATCGTCCTTATGCTATTGAAATAAGGAAGGAATTTAATAATTAAACACGTATTTATGCCCTAGACCGTAGGTATATATATTATGTTTATATGTTTCGAGTGAAAGGATTAGGAAAATGTGTTTCGAGCCGATGTTTATTTAGGTGTGTACCTTTGATTTCACACACATCTGCTTATAGCCGACCCTTTTAATGTCTTTAGTTCGGTTTATTCACTCAAAGACCATGTTTAAGTAGGGTGTAGGTTAAATATATATGCTAGTATTAAACGTAGCGACAATATTCGTTGGATAGGCGGCCCAAGCACGTATCGCTTGGCTTTATGTATGGGAAAAAGCGCCTATACTTATCCTACAAATTCGACCAGTGTCTGTCCAACTGATACCAAGTCACCATGGAGTTTAAGCATAAGCAGCGAAAGCGTACGACGTGGGTTCTAATTCTACCTCGGACGCTGGTGATTTCGATATGTTTTCTAATATAATTAATACATTAAATTAGAGTAACTAATGTAGGGTAAACGTACGCAGTCGGCAAGTGTGCGCAATAATATATATTTTGGTCTCAAATGTATGGAATTGGTTACAAGTTTACACCACATGACTCTTAACATTTATTTCTCAAATTTGCAATTAAATATTTACTAATACTTCAACTTCAGATGCAGCTTTTCTACGGTGTGATCAGTGAAGATGACATTATTATGTAAAGGAATTTCTAAGGCGAAAAATTGTGACTATAGACGAGAAATTGATAGCATGGGTAGAAGTACCTACCTACACATTCCAATATTCTACTACTAACTACATCTGATCTGAGGTTAACCGCGGACGGGTGGACTGGTAGACAGATAATATTGGGAAACTATAACTTGATTACGGAACCCTAAAATGACCAAATTCATAGAAGGCTAAGGCGGGAATCGAAACCGGGTCTTCAGCTTACGCGGCTACATTTTATTTTATACATAGTTCAAAAGCCTGAATCATAAAGCTATCCATATTATTTTCT
This sequence comes from Thaumatotibia leucotreta, assembly GCA_025490895.1. Lineage (NCBI taxonomy): Eukaryota > Metazoa > Arthropoda > Insecta > Lepidoptera > Tortricidae > Thaumatotibia > Thaumatotibia leucotreta. The sequence continues at coordinate 26,954 of JALPQI010010736.1, forward strand.
CTACCTACTCTCCTTACACGTGATACAGTTAATACAGTTGCTCACAGTCAATAACTGGAGAGGAAGCAATGTGTTTATCCTCAAAGAGAAAAGCCAGTCCCGTTGAATACGTATAACATACGTGATTTATATAGTTATTCACGTGTAATATTCTCACTTTTCAAGAATATCGGGATTTGACGTTTAAAAGGGGGTGGATTTAGAAAAGCCGTCAGATTTCGGGTCGCGGATTACTTGCGCGCGGGTGCTATGGAATCCGACTCTGGTTCTATTTTACTGTTGTATTGTAATGTAATATACAACGTTTAATATAATTTTATGAATTGTGAGTTCCTTGCTAGGAGACAGAATAAAAACTTATTGTTTATAGACGCAGAGGAAAGAAACACGACCAACCTTTAAGGAATGATTACAGAATTTATATCAATTAATTCATTAGCACGAGGATTAGACAGCACGAGGGTATTATAAAATCACAACTAGTCAAATGAATTAGTACATTTATATGCAAATACATACATACTTACGTTTAGTACATACGAGTACAAAAATTCAAAATTTGAATTTTGTTTATTATTTATATAGCGTGCATTATTGTTCTTACTTCAAACAACTGGACTAAATTAGTGAACGCACTACAAAATACTTTCATGATTTATAAAAAAAAACACTTCTTTTTTCATACAAAATAACTCAACATATATTCGTCACCAGATGGTTTATCTTTGCTTGTCACATCTGCGGCCCTACCGAAAAACGAAATTCGTAAATTTCTAGGATTTGTCTCTCTCACTCTAATGACGCCTTCGGTTGAGTGACAGAGAAAAATTCTCGAAATTTCCGAATTTCGATTTTCACGATAGGCCTGTTAATAGCTATATGGATCTTCCATGACTGTATCAAATTAGTGTTCGCATTACAGTTATTCTGCTCAATATGTAAAAACATATTGAGTAGAGGTTATGGCAATATGGTTAAAACAAACATAAAATTATTATCTAGCATTGGGTTAATAATACTAAAGCCTACGTTAGGGTTAAGTTACGGTTTGAGGTAATTTTAAAAATACTCGCTGTATTCTAGGATTAATAAAAACCTGCTACTATCTATTTTATTTCGCAATTCAATTTTTGATGACTTTGGTCATTCAGAATAGACTTGATGATCTTTAGTCTAATTCTTATGAAAACATAAGAACTTAATATTTAATTTAAGTACCTACATTCAATGATACACCTTTCAAGACGCTGCTCACCTCGTCCAGATATAATTTTCTTTCTCTGTGAAATGTTTTCTCAAAGGACGATCTGAGATTCTCAAGGGTATTCATCTGATTATTTTCGAACAAAAAAGACAGAGATGAGCTTATCATTATGAAAAAACTTTACTAAAGCATTTCTAAAAGATTCGGCTTACATTTTTGATGGTCTGCCTCGCTAAAAATAAATGTAATTATTGTTATTCAAAGCGTGTGGTCTTTGGCTTAACTCGTGCTTACAGCCCTACCATAAATATCAGGCAGACCACGGTATTTAAGGGATTGAGATTAAGCTCTGATGGAGGTTCAGCGGGTTATTCCAATTTATTTAGGTTAAAGACTAAATACAAGTACAACACTGGTTTTATAATATCTACAGTACCAACATGATTAAGCTCTTTAGTTGACGATCCGTTGAGCTTTTAATTATATATATACCTATTATGTATATGGCGATCCAAATTGATAACTCAGGGATAGTAGGTACTTATATACTTGTGAGTTATGAATTTATTGAAGTTTTGACTGTTTTTTCAGATTGGGCAAAAATGCTGTGGCGTCTATAGGTATGTATCTAGTCAACATCAACAAAATGTTTTAGACAAATATCGTGAGCCGAGTTAAGGGGCCTAATTATAAACATATTTAGTCGGTTCAGTATACATCTTAGCTCAGCAATGGAATTCATGTAACTTCAAGTAGCTTCATTACTTAGAACTTCGCATACGTAAATATGTATAACTTCAAACATCTCATCGCGGAAGTGGAAAATTTCCTAATTTCAGCGCGTAGATCATCTGCGCGATTGTCGGCAGATTCAGCGATGATAAAACGTATTCATAGCGTTTACGTTTTGACATTGCGTCGCGTCAGATGCAACAGGGCAGCGATTGGAGAGGGGGAGCGCGCAGGCGCGGGCGGCGAGGGTGCGGGGGGGCGGGAACAGCCTCCACGTTTGTTCTTAATGAATCGCCGCTACCCGCGGCTCGCGCTGCGCTCGTACTTTCGTGCGCTCTCTTTAAAAAGTTGCCTGGCTGCGATTCTCGCCATCTCCCTCCCGCGCTACCGTGTGCATTAAATAATAACCAGGGGCGGCTGCAGTGGCCGGTGACCGATGCTTCCATACAGGTAAGATGGAAACATACTTTCCTGCGGAGTTTGTTGTTGTACAGTTGTTTTGCTAATAGTTGTATTAGTGCATAAAAAAGTTCGTGTTAGCTTTGAAAGTTTTCTAAACTATAGCTCAGCAGTTGTTTTATTCATTATAACTCTACCAGACGTAATAAAGTAGTTGTTTTCGATTGCCTTCATCAAGTAAGTAATTAAAGCATTCGTTTCAGCAGCGTTAGAAAATCTGAATTACTTTTTCTGAAGATCTATGTGGAAAAGTCCGTAATAAAACTACTCTGGATTGTTAACGTATAATTGGGATACTTTTTTGTGCAAATTAAATTATTGTGCTTCTTTTTTTATATTGTGATATTTTCTTTCTTTTAGTTGTGATAAGGTAAGGGAAAATATAAATTACATCTACTGTTACACATTATTTATGTTGTCTGTACCTACAAATGTATGTAGTAGATAACTAAATTCACATGGGAAATATCCTGATGTTGCGATAGACGATCCCCAGTCACCCTTAGATCCGTCATTAAAGAATCCCGCGATGCTTTTACTGAGCGTCCGGCAACCGATATACCGAGTAAAATTTATAGATTCTCATTAAGATTCAATCTCATTTTATTAAGTACGAGTATACCCACTGGGAAAACCACTTGAATCACGTGTCATGTACGCAAACATCTGGAATTCGTATCTACAAAAACAATTCGAAATATAATTTTGAGGGTTACTCGTTTCAATTTCGTCGTGGTAGCCTTTGTTCAAGATAACAATGGATCTGTCAATGTTTCAGCTACGATGAATAAGCCGTCGATGGGTAAAAATTGTTGTCGCCGCAGAAAAAACGACTGGAGCCGTTTTTTGGATTTCATTAATGATTTCACCAATCGAGACTTCAGAAATTGGCATTTTAAAAAGCTTAATTAACCGACAGCAGACTATTGCGTGCTTTTCTTTAAGTATGAGTAATTATATTACTTATTTAGACATCACGCGATTGCAAATAGAGCCAACGCATAGTCTTGCTAGACTAAAATGTCTTCATTAATCTACATTGAAATGTATGTACTTAACAATATACGAGTATCTATATATTTTTTGCGTGCATCTTCGTGGATCTACTCTTTACTTATAGCTTAAACAAAAATAGATGTGCTTGATTTTTATTTCAGTTTGTGTTCAGCCGTATTTAACTAAATATTTGCGATGAATGTGTTATTACATACACATAGGCTTAATCCCCTACGTTTTGACCGCAAACCGCAATTTACAGTGATTATTAATACGCCGCAAATTAAGCTACGCTTGATATACTCTACAGAAGCAGTAATTCAATATGGCAACGTAAAAATATAGCTATATGTTTTTTCTGTTTACTGATGAAGAAAACATCAATGTTTTTCAGTGCCTACTTATGTTTGTATATAGGTACTCTTATTTAGTACACCCGAAAGGATCATAGTGTATTGGATGAATAGTTCTTAGGTTAGTTTTTAAGGTCTAATTAGTTATGTAGGTAAATTTATATAAAAAAAAAATGCATTTTTTACAGTCACGTCAGATTTAGTTTTTTCTTGTATTCATATTGAGATGTCAGAATGTATAACACTTGGACAAGTTATACAACCTAACCAATTTACATTGCTGTATGATACTCTTTTAAATATATTGCGGTGTGATTCGCTTTAGGGCCACACCTCATCCATCTTAGTCCGATCGGTTTAGGCTGATAAGTTATGTAACTCAAAGATAGATAATTATAAACAAAAACCTGAATGTTCTAGGTCAATACACATAAATTAATCTAGCTTCACACTAAACAAAACTTGTACTATGGTTACTAACCGACGATATTGCTTCGTATGAAAATAAATACATACATACTTAGGTAACATAGGAACAATCATGATAAAGTATATTGATTTAAACTTTCACGATTATCACTCATATTTTAAAGACAACCGGGTCTTAATAATATATAAACGTAAGTTTACGAGATTAAGACCTGTTTGTCTATAAAATATGCATCATGACAAAGGAAAAAAATATCTGTGCACATCACATAAATATTTGTCCTTACCAGTATTTGAACCCGCGCAGCGTCATAGGCAGTCACTAACAACTATGCTACGGATCCGTTCTTTGTCATAGTAAAGTTATTATTAGCCTTTTTGGACCGGCTAATGCTAAACGGCCGTAGTTTAGGGGGCCGCCCTTGTACCTATCGGCGCGAGCCAGGCACAGACACTGCCAATCGTATCGAAATTACATTAATTTTAATACCGCTTCTTTTGTCTCCAATCACTGATGACGGACTCTTCAATATTTATTGGCACATTCTCGGGTTAGGCCACAATATGATGGTTAGAGGTGTCAAGAATGTATGAATTTAACGTAACCAGAGATTGTGCCGAAGTAAGACTAATTAATTGAATACATTAGTATGAAAGTTTTGTGTTTTACTTCGTTTTTTAGCATTACTGTACCATCGTAGACCAAACCAAACAAATTTTAAAAGGGTTCTCTAAATCATTTCCGAAAATTGTTTGTACGAATATTACATTGCAACCAATTTTTCGCATAAAGTTCGCCGAAAGATTATGTTCCTATTGAATCTTATGAAATCGTTTCATTTCCCAACTAAATGGTTGGCAATTCTATCTTTAGGCTTGGTTTTTAATTGGAACTTTTCATAATACATATTTTCATGTGGTTTATGGTTTAGCTGGCATTTAGTTAACTAAATAATTAGCAATGTTTTTGGGTATAGTTTGGGGCGAATTTTATATAGGTATGTTTATGTTTTTTTAATAACAGCTTACACGGGGTCTTATATTAATGTTGATAAACAATTAAAAGTCTAGTTCTAAATAGTAATTTAGATGAAACTGATGAGGGAACGCAATGCCGAGGGAATAACAAAAGAGTCGGTTCTGGCACTCGCCGGCCGCTGCCGCGGCACGCTCGCTTCGCTCGCTCGGCTCGTGCGCTGTATGGTCGCAGTTTCACCTAACACTCCTCCTCGCTTCGCTCGTCGTACCTAACAGGACTCTGTGAAATGTTTTTTTATCGGTATTTTTTTGTAGTTTCTTAGAGGAGTCAGAAATCTGCATATATTTTTGACTATGGTTATTTTTAACTAATTAGCTTCATATTTGTCTAAGACAAGTACCTACATGAGCAATCATAATTTTACTAAGTTCAAACACTGGTGAAACGTTATTCGTGTAATAGTTGTTAGGCCTAGTGAAAGGTTTGACAAATGATCAGTATGCTAAAAGCATTGTGTCATTACAATAATCCGTTTTATAATAATTTTGCCAAATGAAACGTTGTCATACAAAAATTTGCTAATTGTTGGTTGTCAAAGTGAACCATCGGCAAAATGTTGGTTGGCAAATGAAATTCGGACAAAAAAAGTTCGGAGAAAAGGCAGAACCCATTTTAAAAGGCACATCTATTATTAAATCTGGCAGGTGTTTGACCTACTGCTTTCAACAGAATGCTTTAGGTATTTACGAGGTATTTTCATACCGTTTTGCCTGAACGTTCTATTTGCTTGAGCAATGGGAACACCAGTCACAGGCAGTCAAGCTTGAGGTTTAAACCTTGATTTAGCTTCAAGTCAGAATTAATTGTTGTTGCTTCGAGGTTTTTCTATTATACCTCGAATTTATTTCCTACCCTAATACCTATTTTTAATACTGTGTGTTTTGATTTTATAGTGAAATGCGTAACTTTCACAAACAGGTGATAAACAGGGAATAATCATAAGTCTGTAGAGGTCTAGACCTCTACGGAGCGGCTAGAAATGTTGCTACATTAATAGGGCAAATGAAAATATTTAATGCATAAGCTAATTTGATCTATTCCACACATGTTGGACAAACATAAACTCTTACCAAATATTTAAGTACCGAACAATATTACATAAGTACCTTAAATTATTAATGGTTAAGTCGCAAGTAATTCACAACGTTGCGCAACACCTGCAGAGATGCCGTAACGCTGGAACAGTACATTTCCATTTACCCGTAGATAAAGCTATACATAGGTAAGCTTTATGGTATGCATTAAGTACGTTCAGATGTAAGCGGTGTTGTGGCGAAGCGCAGATGCAAATATTGCCAGTATCGTGCGTTCGTCGGAAGCAGTTTGATACAACGAAGCACAATTTCCTTCGCTGACGTGCCGCCCGCTTTCTGCAAACGGTTGATAGTGAAGTTAGGCTATAAAGTAAGCTTCAAAAGCATTCGAATGCTAACAATGAGAAACCATGATTACAAAATAAAATGAATTAATTAATCGATTTAAGCTGTTCATTTCACATTATTTAAAACTTTATAAATGCAAATATGTATGTAAACGTTCACGAAGAACACAATAAAGAGCAGAAAAATATTTTAACATCCTATTAAACGTAGATAACTTACATAAAAAATAAGTGGGCGATTGCTAATTGAATAAGTTTTTATGACTGATAAAGTCGAGAAGAATTAACATTGTTGAAGCACAATGTCAGGATTCCAATAGAATTCTTTAATTCAATCTCGAAGCCAAACATCAAGAATGAGGTATTTTAATGAGATTTTTCAAGCAGAACAAAAAATAGACGAGACATAATACGAATAAGTCAAATTCCTTCACAAGCGACACCGCATGTAGGAGCGGTATTTTCCAATAAAAAGTTCAATAAATGTACAACGAGACGGGTATTAGCGCCGCAAAATTCCTCGTCGCGTAATAATAACATAAAGATTTTCCAATACGTGTCCCAATAACAGTGCCGGGGATCGAGATGGCACTACAGCCTCTGTTGCTTCCTCACCAACTTCGCTGCCACCGCCTGCGGCACTCGCCCGCGACACTTATCAGCTTGGTTCATCTATTTATACTCCAGGACATAGAGAATCTCGAATAACGGTTGAAAAATGAAGCTTTATTAATATGGGCCAGGGGCGGAGCGTTCATTTTTCTTTGATACTGCTGAGGACGATAAGAATTCGGGTTTGAAATTCGTATATATATCTTATGCCAAACCTTACTTATCGTCAAAGAGACGACGCTTTGGCCATTGACGATCGTAATAGATAACCGTTGCCGTTCTGTCCACGCGTTCAATTATTTATAACGTGACTAGATATTATGACCTGTCATATCACAATAGTAGTTTATGCAACCGTACATGAGTGTGTTTTTGTAAAATCAGCGAGCTTTACAACAGGTTCACACGAGTGTTGTAAAGTCTAATTATGTGCTGTTGCATACACTACTTATCTTAACACTTATCATAACTATCATAAGTACTACTCTAAAATGGGTTCAGAAGCCAAACCTGCATTGCTACTAATTCTACTAGTATTATATTTATCTCTGTACCTCTGCAAAAGATCAAAAACCAAAATGGCGGCAATTAAATCCTCCTTCAAGATGCTTGTTTTTTTTTTTAATTCTGGTCGGTTAACTATTTGTACTCCCTATTCTAATATTACTCGAGATCACATAATTATATTTCATTTAGTCATCATTTTGTGTCGTTAACTATTTTTCCCCTTATCATCAGCCATAATTAGTCCACTGCTGGACAACGGCCTCTCCTTAGCCTGTGCGCATGGACGCGTTAGGAGGTAAATGCCCCTAATCGCCACGCTGGGCGAGAGGGTTGGCGATCGCAGTAAAGTGTGATATGACTCAGCTTCTCCCCTCACTAGCTCGTATAGCGCTCGTTTATTCTTTAATACGAGCGTCATTTTAATCACTAGTGAGTAAAGTAATGACCTTTGAGCGTTCTGTCAAGTAACGTAAAAAACTCATGAATGAGCCCCATTCCACATTTATTATAATTGAATAAAATATTTAAGAATTTAGTTAAAATACAAAACCACATTTCATTTGTTGATTTTAATTCATACCTAAGCCCTAAAATTCCATAGATAACCTTCGTTTTATTGAATGATAATAATATTCTGTAAGTTGACTAGACGCAATATTTAGTACGGTAATATTTAGACGGTAATATTTAGTAAGCATGTAGAGTCGGGGTCAGTTTCACTGACCCCGACACTACATGCTTACTAAATATTACCTTATTGGGTTTCCTGGCTGTAGTAATGAGGAACGTTTTGTGTTACACACGGGTGCAATAGTACATTATGATACAAGGTGTGCTAAGTTGATCAGTAGATCAACTTACTCGACAGATGATGAACTTACTCGAGGTGGTACTACGAGCGTATAATGATCAATGCACACCGAGTTTCATACGACGTTTTTCAACACATTTGCGAGGAATAACTTGACTTTTAGTAACACTTTTACTAACCTTTGTTGCTAAGTAATTACTACTTCACTCCACTCTGAATAGCAAATAAAAATAGTAACTATAATACGGCGCGCGCATAACTAAGGATTTTTCTAACGCGCGCGAATTTCCAAGGCAGGACCTTATCGACAAACAGCAAATATGAAAAAAAATCTGTGATCCTTAACCATTATCATAAAATAAAAATACGATAACTTTACGTTTAATGTAATCACTTAATAATTTGGCACAATTCAATTTTTTTAATTATTTATTTACGAAAATGTATAGTACCTATTTTGAAATAATAATCTGGATTCCGCTATTTCTGCCACATGACACCCATTTCGTCAATTTAAAAAATAAACTTAACCTGACTAAATACGAATGCTTCATCTCACATGACATAATCCTCGCAAATACTTGCAAACATAGGTATTTGGTCGGGTTATGTTATTACCGCACTAGGACGTTATCGTAATGAAAAAGCACGCGTATTCAATATCTTGGTGTTTAATATTATGAGCCTAAAAACGGTTCAATAAAACCTACGTTACGAGCAAGTGTGTTAAGAAGGTATTATAATATGTTAAAGCACTCATTGTGCCCAGTATTCTATTTTAGAACCCTTTCGCTTGCTCGTGTTTCAATCTCATTCTCGCGGGTAAAATACAATTTTGCACCCTTGTATAACAAATAAAAGTGAGATTACATGATCATAATTATTCATTGTTATGTACGGCTCGGCTCTTGAACTATATGATGACAGAGATCCTGACAAACCAATAAAGCAGAGCGGGGTTAGTTACACATAGGATACGGGAGCCTAAAAATTTAACTGTAATTAGAAAAACAGCTAAGATAATCTTTTCATCTTGCACACTCAAAGTTTTCGCTGATAGTGGAATCTGTCTCGGTTACTGACTACTTACAGTTCGGCATTTCAATTCCTTTGCCGAATTCCCGACATTCCGCCGTGACCTCACTCAAATTAACCCATTATTTTCTAACATAGTTTCGAGTATTCATTAACAATATTGAAATATCTGCGGTAACTATTTTGTGTTCAAGGGAAATTCAATTATGAGCTACAATATTATGATTTTATTGTATCAGTAACTATCAAAATTTAAATTCCGGAGTTCCATGTTATGATATGATCTTATGGGCAGCATAACTTACATAAAAAACACCCATATTTCACACAAATTCATTAATAATTTATCAAGGGCCGCTCGAAAGAATTTTCGTTACTTTTGCAAAATATAGAAATAAAACAATTTTAACGGATTATATCGCATAAATTAATTTTACTTTAACTACATACCGATGTTTCGAACACTTTAAATCGTTTGTAATCTACGGGTGAAATTATATCCCGTGAATATCTATCGCGGTAACCGAAGAAAATAATTATATAGAGATATACTACAAGAAAAACGAATTACTTAAACGAATACTACATTTCTTAAAAATGGTATATTGTTTTAAGTTTTTTTCTATAATTACGTTTCTATGATTTATTAATAACATAACATCGAATTCACTCTGAAATGTCAGTGTCGGTATAATTTAATTCGTTATTACAGATTTTAAATTGCATGATCGTCTGTGTCATTCCCTAGTTATTACACCTCAAACTACAGAATCAAGCCCAAATCGTCGCATGTTTTTGTTGCTAGAATCAAATAAAATTTAGTGACAACAGACAAATTTTTCTAATAAATTTTCTTCGTTTTAACTACCTGTAACTTGATCTTTTGTTCCATAACGGTATTCAATTGCAAGTTTCTAGAACTTTCACATAACTTATGAATTAAGACCCAAAAAGTCAGAGATACCTGCGTAAAAAAAACATAGCTTTCCGTTTATACCGTTTCGTTATATTATGCCAATTATATAAATACAAGATGTCATAATACCAAACATAAAGTATCGATTATAAGTATTTCGCAATACGATCAATAAAGTATCGACTTTACCAATGAGGTGGGATTTGAACCCACGTGCTCAGATTTTGTAACTCATATACTTATTATTTATATGTTTATTAGTGTTATAATTTAAAAACACAAATCAAAAATATTCAAAACAACAATTTGATTCGTTTCACAAAAGATAGAGTAGTATACAATATAATTTAAGCATAAATAATTATGATAATATTTAAAGGTTGTCCAAAAACATAAACTTATGAATATTGCCTCTGCATGATACTCCTTTGTCTAAGTTATAGGTATGGCCTTATAATATGTATATAAATTCATGATGATGTGGGCCAAATTAGAGCAATCGATCATAAATAGAAAAATATTACTAAGTTAGTTGCGCGTCAAATTTATCATTCGGTTGTACAAAAATGTACGTAATTAGTTAACAGATCAATAATTCTCAACACAAATGTTGTTAATATTTCTATTTTTTTACTACTTATGTATAGGTAAATATAAATAATAAATAAATATTATCTTAGGATATCTTACACAAATCGACCTATTCCCACGGTAAGCACCAAAGGCTTGTTAACCCGGAACCTCCAGCTTCGTAGGCAGCTTCACTACCAACTAGGCTACGGCAGGTTAAAAATGTATTGCGTTAATTTTCCATCACTGAGGTTAATAAAAAAAAGTTTTTGTTTATCATGCTAATAAAATAAAATAATAACTTAGCTAACTACACACATTATATACTAAACATAATTATTATATTACAACATAACATAATGTAGGGAGTTGTATGGAATTTCCTCTTGTAGAACAGGACTATCCTATCACAAACATGTCGTTATTACAGTCTTATTTCTTCATCATTCAACTTGCATACACTCTCGCGTTCCCTTGGGCGGTAGAACCAAGATTGTATTTGGGTCACCTATTCAATTTGAATTTAATTATCCAATTAGGAAGGAATCAAACTCAATACAATATTTTAAATATTCATTCCGTTTGCTGGAGCCTGACTACTTCGAATTTCGAATATGCATCTAGTTTTATCAGATACGGCTGAATATTTGGTATTTCATCGCAAAGATATATGCTGGACTTTTTTGTGGATACTTGTTGTATATAAATATGTAATTGTGCTGTATAACGATCTTAGAGTTTCGTAAAGCATAATATTTTATATGCCTATCATGCTCTTTTTAGGTTCGCGCGTGGTCAGCTAAATAGTTACTTTTACAACACAATTCTGTTTGTCTGCAGATTAAAATTTACGCCCAGTGATCTTTATTCTTGAAAAGTTATATTTTGGCTTGAACATAAGTCTCATCAAATCAATAAAAAAACATTGAAAAATTAAACCTCTATCGAACTATTTTTAACGAAATTAATATAGAAATAATTGATACTCTAACATAAATCTGTCTATGGTGTACCTATTAAAAGGAATCCAAAAAATATGAAACAAATCGTGACAGCTTATTTCCGGGTGTCGGTCCGGCTAATAGGCTTCTCAGGCAACCACAGGGCTGGCGTTTTCTTTGCCCAAAAGTAGGGATTACAATTCGAATATTCGGTAATTTTAGTTTTAGAATAATTTGAATATTTATACATAAAATAATATAATACTATAATAATATATACTATATAATAATATAATAATAATACATTTATTTATACATTTTGGAGTATCGGTTATTTAAGTATTAATTTCCTCAAAAATAGTTTAATAGAGATTTTCGGTTTTTTAATAATTTTAATGATTAGGTAGACTTATGTCGTAGCCAAAATTCAGCGTTCCAAGAATAAAGATCACTATAAACACATATACATACATACAAATATAAATATTCATAAAAAACACTCGTTTGTTCTAACCTTATAGTTATGTTCAAAATCAAAAACAATAGTTATTTATTATACAAGGGGGCAAAGTTGTTGTTTAACTGTCGTGCCAATATTGAGACCTGAGCTAGCGAAAGATTACAAAATTGAGCCACGAGCGTAGCGAGTGGTTCAAAAACTGGAATCTTGAGCATTGCGAAGGTCTCAAGGCACGAGAGTTGAACAAACTTTGCCGCCAAGTGTAATACAACTTTTTTCCCCTCACTATCGCGAGGAAATATGATTACAAATCTCATCCAAATGTAAATTAACTTAAAGAAACCATTTAAAACTCAATGTCGAAACGTATCGTAGAATGGAGTTACTTCTGGAACTTAAATATAGCCAATGGCTTACAAAATCACCCATGAGAACTACCAATTTAACATGTGAGCTCCGATTGCGCATGTTTACTACGGACATACAGATCCACTTATACTAGGCAGTAGGGGGCTATAGGAATTAGAGCAATGTCAAATTACTTTATTCACAAGTGTGTACAAAGCGTTTTTACCCGCTCGTATTAAACGATAAACGAGCGCTTTACGAGCTAGTGAGGGGAAAATGTAGTTTTTGAGATAATTGTTTAGCGATGTTAGACTGAAGGGTCTCTTTTATCTTTTTGGTACGGGTCCCTAAAATGATCAGCGGTAGCGACTTTTCCCATCTCATTATTTATAGAAGTGCTCTCTTACTCTCCGTAAAGCCCTTGTTCACCTTTTTAATTTTTCTTTGCTAGTGACAGCCCAATCTTTCTTTTCAAAAGGCGACAAAGGGATTTAGTAATTAAATTCGTAAAGGATTTGCCGGTAACGAGCAAAGTTCTTACCCCCGATGAATGTAATTCCAAAGAAATTTTAACTTCTTCAATTTATTGGTTCCTGTTTAATGTTGCAAAACTGTTTTTTTTTACTTACAAAATGTTCCAAGGTACTGGTTTGAATTGGCTTATAGTCGATATCGCTAGAGTTCTTAATGCCTAGAGTTCTGTTTAATGTATACAAACAATTATTATATAGGTATTTCACGGTACCTATTGATCTATTTTTACATTATTTTACATTACGAAATGTTATTTTTAAATACACACCAAATA
>JALPQI010010737.1:0-32446 GCA_025490895.1 Thaumatotibia leucotreta
CCAATCCGCTTGCCCAGCGTGACGATTATGGGCATTTATCTCCTTATGAGTCTATACCTATACGCATAGTTAATAGGAGAGGCCTACGTCCAGCAGTGGACTAACATAGGCTGATGATGATCTTCGATTGCGTGTACTCGTGAGAGCACACGCAAGTCGAGAACACGTTTTCAGAAATACCACACTAAGCTAGATTGACTATATGGGTGAATCAACTTTTTTCTGTCTGTTATTGCCATGGTTATGGTCGCTTGAGGCAAAATTAAGCTACTTAATTTATGCAAACATGCATATAGTTCAAGTTTGTAGATGGCCCATCAAGGAAAGGGTTTGTTAACACCCGAAAAATGCGTGTTTGCATAGTTTAAGTATCATAATTATGCAGAAAACCAGCGTGACTCAGGCGACCGTAACCTTGCTAATAACAGACAGAAAAAAGTTGGTTCACCCATATAATAGGTATTCGGTTTCAAATGTACACCATTCATTAAACCCATTTTCGAGAATCCCGAAATAAACAAATATTGAAATATAGGTGTATAATGAATTCCTCATTTAAACATATAAGATAGTGAAGATAACAATTTTATAGGATAATCTTACACAAACGACCTATTCCCAGTTCCCTAGTAAGCTCGATAAGGCTTGTGGTACCTACCTATGAAGTAGACTATAAATATAAACCACCATATACTGCATAACTTACAAACAAGTAGGTTTTTATGATAAAAACTCATAGGTAAATGCCGTTATTAAGACCTCCATACATATCCGCACATAAATATGTTACGACGTTCTTATTACACAGAATTAGAGTGCACTGGGACATATTTTTGGGCATTTTTGTGTACACCTTACTTTGTCTTTGACTGCACCCACGACGACACAAACGGACGCAAAATTTCCTCCTATTACTGCAAATACAGTTATGTGCACGTGTTAATCGATAATGAATTTAATCATCATGAGGATTAAATTGATTCTGCCAAAACCTGATTTGTGCAGATAGCTGGTGTTTGCAGTAATTGGACGACAATTTGTACAATTGTAAATTGTGGCTACGAAGGCCATCATGTATAACGATAATTTATTTCCATTCCAGCGGTACAGATTGAGTTATGAAGATTCATATCACACACAGATCATCCATGTCACCACCCCAACTCTTCGTCGTAAGAGCCCACTAAGGGATTGAATTGTCACTGACCATTCTTTGATACAAGATTAATTATGGGCGGATTGACGGCCGTAGTAATGCGTCCAATATGATGATGCTGCTGCCCATCATCAATCTTGAATGAATGAATCGTCAGTGACATTTCAATCCCTTAGTCGACTCTTACGACACTCACTGGAAAAGTTGGGGTTGTGACAAATGTATTCTTACTACCGTCACCAAACGGCCATGAAGATTACTGTAGAGGATTATTATTTAAGTTATCTTCAAAGTTATTTTACGTAAACGGTGTCATGACCAAAGTCATGTATGTTTCAGTCGTAAAACTAACATAAATCAACAGAAGCTACTTGTACCTAATCTTTTAACCACCATATAATAGCCATTAAAATGATAAGAAAATACAATGTTTACATAATGGCACACAATAGCACTCACGTACAATACAAGGCTCAGCAAACACATTTATCATCAAACATAAATACTGTTGATTTAACATTTGGAGCAGTTTGGTACCTTTTAATTGCACAGTCAACGAATTGGACCCCTAAGATTATGATTTTATGATCATCTTTACTTATCGTCATCATCATCATCTTTACTTTTTCTCTCTGGCATTATCATCTTAACTAATAAATAAATATGTTTCAATGTCAAAATGATGCAGTAAACAGATTGTAAGAAATTTCCTACTATACACTCGACGTCAAAGAAATCATTACAGAGAAGGTGCCAAAAATAAAGGACCATGCGTCAAAATTGCCCCAAGACCAACAAACATGAGAATTAGATCATTAAATAGGTCTTTAACTTTACTTCATTTCATTATATGGGCACGAAATCGAATTCCATTGCAGAACTGAGATATTCATATATTTGTCAGCCTGAATACGAGCTAATTCAGTAGAAAACCTCTGTAGATTTAGCCACTAGTTTATTTTGGTAGCTGCAGCTACCAGTGATCACCCTTATTTTGTATGTAAAAAAAGGCTAATGTCAAAAGAAAAAAGAAACTAAGCGAGTGACGTGGTTAGCATAAAATCACGTGTGCACAATCTTTTTTTTTACACACTTCGATATCCTAATGATTAACGACCAGTATCTCTGATCTATGAGATATTCATATTTTTGTCAGTGTGAATACAATCTTCACACTGACAAATATGAATATCTCAGTTCTGCAATGGAATTCATCTTGGTGCCCATAGAATGAAATGAAGTAGATTTAAAGACCTATTCAACAATGTAACTTTTAGCTGTGTTGACTTTGGGGCAAAGTTCCATACAAAGTTGGGCATGGTCCTTTACATAACTTTATTGTCTTGAGATTACATCATACATCGATCATCAGCCTATGATAGTCCACTGCTGGACGTAGGCCTCTCCGTATATATAGACGCATTAGAAGGTAAATGTCCATAATCGCCACGCTGGGTAGGCGGATTGGCGATCGCAGTAATGCGTCCACTATGATGACGCTGCCCATCATCAATCTTTTATCAAATACTGGTCAGTGACACTTCAATCCCTTAGTTGACTCTTACGACACCCGCGGGAGGGGTTGGGGTGGTGACAAATGTATTCTTACTGCCGTCACTACACGGCCTTAAAGTGACAAATGTATTCTTACTGCCGTCACCACACGGCCTTAAAGTGTATAAATATATTTCTGGCACTTAAACCATAATGATATCTTTGACGTCGACAGTACAACATACACTACAAACATGGATCTAGAGTATCCCAGGATTCCAGTCGGTTGACTGTACCATTTATTTATGAATTCGCGTAATCTTTTAAAGGTTAAAACCACAAATAAATAAAACATAAACGCTGCAGGCACAAAATTGGCGTTTAAAAACGGTAATGTTTTTTTTTATGACGACTGTCTACCCGTCTAACCCGTCTTGAATACCTAGGTACATAACGCTTATAAATTTCTACATAACTAAATATAAAAAATACTTGTCAATGGCGCATCAAGTTTTGGCCTATGCTACATAACATATGTGCGTTGTTATGAAAAGCCAATGAAAAGGCTACTGCGGCACAATTGCACGTCTTTTGGGGCATTTTTGAACTCGCGTTACATTTACAGTTCTTTAGACTTCATATAAAAAACCATATATCATCAAACCACTTTAGGTAATTATTAATTTATTTTGCATTATCTTTTCCTTGTATTTTTGAAACACAAGAGTGAGCTTTAGAATTGCTAAAATTAAATCCATATTCAATTAAAATTACTTAAGTAGGTTCTTTGATAATATGTAGTATAATATATGTAAACATAATTCGAGGATTGGGTGGTCAAACCCAATAAGTCGAGATATTTTTCATTGAAATAACAACCTAACGGTAACGTCAATGTCATATAATTCGTATTTTGAAAACCGGCTTGCTCGACTTATCGGGTTTGACCACCCAACCCTATTATTACATATTTTAAAACAAAACGGGATTTGATTGCATGTAATAAATTAATTACTTTGAAAATAACAGCTAATGTTTTGAGCATTAAATTGCACTTGTTGTCCTGGGAAATGATTCACAAGATGACTAGGGTGCTCAAAATGTCAGAGATAATTTTCGAAGCATATATAAATATGTAGTCAGCTGCAGAGAAAAGTAGACCCCCCTTGCATACAAATTTGTATGCAAGGGGGTAGACTTTTCTCTGCAGCTGACCATACATATACACCATAGATATACAGTCAAGTGCAAAAATAAGTATCGAAAGAATCCGTTCATAAATATGTACGACACTCTTATTACACAGAATTAGAGTGCACTGGGACATATTTTTGAACGTTTTTGTACACCCCTTATTTTGTCTTTGACTATACATAGACACTAAACTTAACTGTTACACAGTATAACCCTTTGTCTGGCAAACTCCTGCTGCGGGAATGCCTATTTGGATTTTAATTAACTTACAGGTTGAACTTTCAGTAACTTCAATGAAATTAATTGCCAGTTGAAGGGATAAGTCACCAACAGCCATGGGTATAAATATGTGTACACTTTTGTGCCATTGAACCAAGTACAAATCGGACTCGCACGGTGCGTGTTCCGTACTTGTCATACCAGTACTTGGCATAAGTTTGTGCACAATCAACATTGTTAAAGGGCTTTTTAAGTTTCCTTTTTGCTACCAAATTTTTATATGCACCATTCATATACAATGTAAATTGTAACATGATGATGAAATTGTATTGTAATGTTGTGATTGATGTATGAATGGTATAATTAATAATGGTATAATTGATGCATGTATATAAATGTAAATTGTAACTGAATAAATGAAAATGAGATGATAACAAAAATCATAACTGAAAATGGAACCTTACTTTCTTTATTTGGATGCACTTGCAGATGATAAAGCCATTCTATGATCCGGGACCTCAGCTCCAGGGATATAGATGTTATGGCACCCAGTACATCTAGCCCTGCTACTGAGAAATATGCTATTGTCACCCTGAAACAACAGTTAATAATTAGACAACTATCAAGGCTCGGAACCGTTTTTTTTCGAGAACCTCAAAATAACCCAATATTTAAAATGTTTTATATTCTTTATGTAGTACTCAAAATGTTATGAAATTAACGTCATATTTTTAAATTACTCCATTAACAAAGAATTGATATACCAAAGAACAAAAAAGAACGAAATTCAAACCATTCTTTTGTATGAAGTAAATACCGGTATCTGAGCCCTGACAACTACACTTTAGCGAGGAAGAGAAAATTTAAGAATAGAATAGAATAGAATAATTATTAATTCATTGACATTGTAATAACTAAAAAACACTACACTATACAAACAAAACAGAAATAAAGAAAGTTATGAAATGGTATCAATTCAGTGTAATGCTGGCATAAGCTAGCACTGATCTTCAGATGACACCATAATTTTTTTGATCCAATTTTATTTTTGATGCAAATGTAAGGTGTCTCTACTTATATAGTATACATACAAGGGATGTTTACAAAAACAATATATACAACGAAACTGATCATTGTTTACAGACAAATATTTAGACTGTAGGTGTCTACCAGCTTAATCAAATAAGTTGTACTGGTAAACATACCTTCAATCATTAATTTATCATCTGCTCTGTGGTGAAATTACTTGATTGAATAAATTAAACTAGCTAGCAAAAACTTACAAAGATAATAGCCATTAAATCAGACAACAATAATAGCCAATAATCAGCCTTCATGAGATAAGTGTCATCATGCAATCAAAGTTCATTATTGACAAAACAACTCTCTAATAAAGTGTAGAGAGAGCTGGTATTGTATTGATATATAAGAATTAAGATAACATAAGTAATTAAAAACAAACATGAAAGAACACCAATTACAATTGAACTAAATCCGATTTAGTTTAAAATATAAATAGAATAGCAATGAAATTAAATGGCAAGTTGGATTTAAGTTACAAAAATATCATTAAACTTAAAATTGTATGAATTAAATTAAGTTTATGACAAGTCAACATGCAAAGAAAGTTCACATTAAAAAGAGGTCTTAAAACACTTACCTAGTTGTATCATGAGACGATAATGACGAAGGCAAAATATCCAGGAAACGCATGAAATATTTCACATGTTGCCTGTGAGCCATTTCCAAGTTCTCTTGATTACTCATGATGATAACTTTAATTCTGAATGTAACGAATACGATAAAAATAAATGTAATGTTTTACTACAACTGTCACTTGCTTCTTTGGCAATGTACTAACTAATACGGCATGAGGCAGCTTAAATACTAGTAAATTTAACTCATCACTTTATCATTTTTTAAATATTTAATACTTTAATCACGGCTAATTCACATTCTAATAATTCTTGAGTGAGAGGTGAAGTGAAGTGAAGTGAAGGGCAAGGAACAGTGAAATCAGAGGGGCGAAGCAACTGTCAAAATACAGTCCAAACTGAGTCCACTACCTTGCATTTCGTATTCAAGCAAGCATTATTCATAGGCTTTAAAGACATATAACATAACAAAAAAAAGTAGGCAAAATAATAGAACTACTGTATTTTTTTATTAATAATAATATGCACTGGAATCCGGAAACGTAATTGTTGAATACATGAATATCGTGCAATGACGGACAATTGGACAATTAAGCAATGATATGTCAAAAATTATGACATGACTGCTGTCAATGTCGTAAAAAATTAGAGCTGCACGGAAACCCAACCGGTAATTACTGTTTTTTTACTAAATGAGTGGAATATCATTTGCTACATTTTCAATTGATTTCTTGTGGGCCATATGACAAAAAATTTAACTTGTGATTATGTAGAGCATCAACAGTAACACCTTAAGTTATATTATTTTTATCCAATTCAGAATGAAAAATATTCAATATTGCTACCTCAAGATAATATTACACCTTGAAAAGAATAGTGGCGTTATTCAATTACACATAATAATAATATGCCTTTATTTCGTAAATTACATTACTGGGTCGCGTTTTATAAAGTTACAATTTACAATTTCGCTGTTTGCCTCTCTTTCTAGCCAATAAGTGCGTGCGTTAGAGAGGCAAACAGCGAAATTGTAAATTGTAGCTTTATAAAACGCGACCCAGGAGGTTACAAATGTCTCCGCACTAGGCTGCGCCTGTATCGCGGAAAACCAATATATTATATTCTGCACGTTTAGGAAATATGTTGTCATGTTTTTCGAAATTCCGTCATAAACAAATTGAACAAAAACACAATTTGAATGCATCAGAATTTTGTTTAGTGACACTTGGATTATCAAGGTGTGAAATAATATATGTACACATAACGTTACGATATCAAGTAATTCAAAGTATAGGTATTTTAAAGTTACGTCAAGTAGCATGTTAACCGTTTTCATAGTTTTATCTCATGAATAACTATCGCGGTTACCGAAGACTATATTAAATGTTTTAAACTTTTATTTTAAAAAAAATACCATTAAGAGACAAAAATTTCACAAACATTAAAAATTGTTATTTTTTTTTAATTCCTTACCGGTATTCACCATTAACCGGTATTTGTTCTCTCTTTGAGAACATCTCTAGAATATCAACTTGTCTTTGGTTCTTTTTCATGGCTGACGTTCGAAGAACTCAACCGCAGTCATGAAGGTTAATAAGATTTATTTAATATTTTCTACTCTTTTAAACCAGAAATAAAGTGAAACTGTAATAGTTTATACATCAAACTATTTACCAGCTCTAATTCATATTCAACAAGTGTTGCGATTCCCAGGAATAAGTTAGATATTTCCGGGCCGTGTTGTGGAGTGAAACTTGTCATGTGTTGATTTCTTTTGTATTTAAAGTAGAAAAGTGAATTCAAGTTCATTTTAAATATGAATGCCTCCAGTTGTACTCGACAGCAACTGGTTTCTGTGACTTAAATGATGTGTGTAGTGTTTATAACCTCTAAACTTTTATTTTAGTTGAACGTCTCGTTCCCGGCGACGGGATGCCAGAAGTTATTCGAGGTTGTGGACGAGCACAAGCTCCGTATCTTTTACGAGAAGCGCATGGGCGCAGAGGTCGAAGCTGACCTGCTAGGAGACGAATGGAAGGGCTACATCCTCCGTGTCGCCGGTGGCAATGATAAGCAGGGTTTTCCTATGAAGCAGGGAGTCCTGACTAACAGTTAGTATAAATTTAGTTTTTCTACATTTTCTGCATCACATTTTCTCAAACAAGCCATTTGTGTTTACTTAATATGCTTGAATTCAAATCACAAGTTTTAAGGTTATATTTTACTTTGACCTGCCCTGGATCTGTTTTTATTTGCTAATCTTTGAAGAATAGTGAAAATTTGATCAGGGTATAAAGTAACAGTGCCGAGCAGGAAACCCAGGCTCCAATGCCTGTGTTCTTTTACAAGTGTGCTGGACATTATTATTATTCCCAGTTTTTTGTCTATACACTTTTTTTTTTATACATGTATTGAATTATTTGCTACCAGTTGGTCATTGTTCAGTTACAAACCTTTTTCTAATTTATAATTATAATCTTATTATTATAAGGTAGATTTTACTGTCTTTAATTACTTAGTCAACCCTATTTTAAAATGTTTATTGCCGTTATCCTTTATTAAGATTGATCTTGGAAAAGCCACTGGGATACAGCCCTTTTCTACACTTCTTAACTTCATCTACACTAGACCTGCCTAAATATTCTGTGTTTAAAATACCACAATAAATAAAAACAGTTTTCAATTCTAGGCCGTGTGCGTCTTCTGATGTCCAAGGGCCACTCTTGCTACAGACCCCGTCGTGATGGTGAGAGGAAACGCAAGTCTGTCCGTGGATGCATTGTCGATGCTAACCTGTCTGTGTTGGCTCTGGTTATTGTCCGCAAGGGCGCCCAGGTAATTGTTTCAACTTAAATCTTTAAAACTCAATGACCAAATTAAGAAAATATATGTATTACTAGGGCTCGGATACCAGTTTTTACTCCATACAAAGGAACGGTTCGAATTTCGTTCTTTTTTTGTTCTTCTGTATATCAATTCTTTGTTAATGGAGTAATTTAAAAATACGACGTTGGTAATTTCGTAACATTTTGAGTACTACATAAAGAATATAAAATATTTTAAATATTGGGCTATTTTGAAGTTTAAAAAACCGGTTTCGAGCCTTGTGTATTACATTATAAGTACACTTGAGAAGCAACAGCTAAAATTCTGCAAGATATCTAACTTTATCATTCATTACACATCCCTGTTCTTACTGTTTCCCAGATCTGCAAATCTGTGTAATTATATGCGGCAGGGTATAACAAAAATGGTGTTAAATACAGGCTTTTGAGTTTACAAAGCTCATTTGCATTTCTTTAACATCTGACATTCTCATCTTACACTCTCGTAACACTTTCCCTGTCCAGATTATCCAATTCAATTGGATACACTGTGCAGGGACTCTGTTAATATTTGATAGTCAGTCTGTTTGTGACATACCAAGTAATACTCAACCATGTTGCCTTATCCTTGTAAGGCTCAATGTACATTTCTCACCACTATTCCTTACAAAGCAAGATTCAACATAACATTTAAAAAAATATATGGTAGGTGTTATGAGGTTAAAAATAGTTATCATTTGTATTTATGAACCTATTCCACTTTCAGCAGAGAATCAAGAAGGCTCAATCACTTTTTTTTGTATTCTGTCTGTAAGAATAAATGCTTCTATATTGTTTGTTACCCACCATAGAAACGCAAAGTAACTATCAAAAAAAAATCAAAGTTTTGTACATTTTAATGCTATAATGATGCCATACAACTCTTTATCCATTAATTTTTTCCCCCTTATTCATAAACATCTCCTAACTTAGTAAGCCACTAAGTATTGTTTCCATTTCAGTCTAATCAATGTCTACATAATGTCCTTTAGACCGAAAGGGATAAACAATACTTAGCAGCTTGCGTTTATGAATAAGTTCATGTATGCCAGCCTCTGTAGCCTAGTTGGTAGTGACCCTGCCTACGAAGCTGGAGGTTCCGGGTTCGAATCCTGGCAAGGGCATTCTTTGTGTATTTATTTATCACAAATGTTTGTTCCTTGGTCATGGCTGTGTATGTATCTAAGTATCTATATGTATCTATCTATTTAGTACACCAAACGAAGGAAACTCAGAGGAAAAAACTCGTGTATAAGCGAATTTTGGCATAGTTGTAGGGAATGGTGTTTTAAACCACATACTAAAAGTACTGGTGGTTAGGGGTGGAGCTAACGGGGGGAGGGGGGTGTAAAGGTTCTTATTTTTAATTTTTCGTAAATAACTCGTAAACCGTGGCTTATAGCAAAAAACGTTCTGGTACATAAGTAATCTACATAAAATTCTCTACAAAAAAAGTATATGCAAGTTTCCTCTGGGAACAATATGTCATGACATAAGAAAGCAAGAAGATGGACACAATAGAAATAAACACATTTGTTTAAGTAGGTATGGCACATACAGAATGCTCGCGAGCATTCCAAAAGACTTGAAAGCTCAATTCCTGACCATATTTAGAGTCTCTAATGTTATATAAAATTTCCTGAATTCGGCTTGGTTTCAGAGATAATCAACCTTTTTTTCGAAATAAGTTTTTCGATGTTACTTGTCATAAAACTTCTTTTTGATTACAATGCTACCACAATGTGTTTTAATATTACCACACCTTTTGCCTGGCAATCAAAAAATGGGAATAAACTTGACGAAATAACCAGTCCCTAAAAAAATTATTAAAATAAATAATTTTTACAAATTGTTGTTATGATAAAAAGTACTGGAAATGTCAAAAATATTCAAAAAGTCTGAAAGAAAACAGAAAAAAAAAATTTTTATTTGGTGGTTTTGACATTAGGTCTCATGATCATTTTTGTTTATTTTGATATCTGGAATGCATAGTTAAAATCTTTTGGAATACTCGCGCCCGGGTGCGCCCTATATGCTTATTTGTAAAAATAAAATTCCTAATTATCTTCTAAACCTAAAATATTCTCATAATCATCGTCAAAACATTTTAACTATGCATTCTAGACATCAAAACAATCAAAAATTATTGTGAGTTCTAATGTCAAATACCACCAAAAAAACTTTTTTTTTCTTTTTTTTTTAGACTTTTGCATACTTTTTAACATTTCCAGTACTTTTTATCATAACAAAAATTTGTCATAATTATTTATTTTAATATTTTTTTTAGGGACTGGTTATTTCGTCAAGTTTATTTCCATTTTTTGATTGCCAGGCAAAAGGTGTGGTAATATTAAAACACATTGTGGTAGCATTGTAATCAAAAATAAGTTTTATGATGAGTTACGGCGAAAAACTTATTTCGAAAAAAAGGTTGATTATCTCTGAAACCAAGCCGAATCCAGAAACTTTTATGTAACATTAAAGACTCTAAATATGGTCAGGAATTGAGCATTCAAATCTTTTGGAATGCTCGCGAGCATTCTGTATGTGCCATACCTACCTTAAACAAATGTGTTTATTTCTATTGTGTCCATCTTCTTGCTTTCTTATCTCATGACATATTGATCCCAGAGGAAACATGTGTATACTTTTTTTGTAGAGAATTTTATGTAGATTACTTATGTACTAGACCGTTTTTTGCTATAAGCCACGATTTACGAGTTATTTACGAAAAATTAAAAATAAGGGCCTTTACACCCCTCTCCCCCCGTTAGCTCCACCCCTAACCACCAGTACTTTTAGTATGTGGTTTAAAACACCATTCCCTACAACTATGCCAAAATTCGCTTATACACGAGTTATTTCCCCCGATAGGCAACTTTTGGTTTTCGTTAGGTGGGCTAATTATATATATCGTCGCCTGGTACCCACAACACAAGCCTTAATTGAGCTTACCGTGGGACTAGGTTGATTTGTGTAAGATGTCCCAAGATATTTATTTATTATGTATATTTCTTAAGCTCACATATGATCATCTCCAGGAAATCCCAGGACTGACCGACGGCAACGTCCCCCGCCGCCTCGGGCCCAAGCGTGCGTCCAAGATCCGCAAGCTGTTCAACCTGAGCAAGGAGGATGATGTGCGCCGCTATGTCGTCAAGCGTGTGCTGCCGCCTAAGGAGGGCAAGGAGAATGCCAAGCCCAGATCAAAGGTATGTAGGGTTAGATGAGACATGAGGTGTAAAAAAATATTCACCATTATCAACAAAATTGTCCAGTATCTTCTCAAACCACAGACAACATAACCTCAAGACGTAGCATAGCCGGGCGACCCCCTCTGTCACGCATACGGTGAATTCACTCCATATTAGAGCCACGCCTCCATTGCTAACTTCAGTCTGCGGCCGGCGTTCATGAGATAATTACGAAAGTTTTAACGTGATTTACGTCATGCAAAATGCATTACTGTTGCGTGAAATTGTGTGGCAAGAATACAAAAACATCTAGTGTGCAAAAAGATGGTATTTCGTTTCACAAGTGAGCAATTTTTTATAAATTTCAATTAAAATTAAAAATAGTTTAAGCATAAAATCTAGTGCACTCGTTGATGTCTTTTTACAAAGTCTCTTTCTAATACTTTGCACGAAGTATAACTCCCTCCTTGTCTAGCGTAACGAGCAGGTAGGCCGTCTGAACTAGGGATGGCCGTAGAGTATGTTTGTTTACTATCGATAAGGTAACTAAAGATAAATTAAAATCTTTATTCTCAATCGTACCAAGCAACAGACTCTGCGGTGGAGTCTCCGTATCCGATCTAGTGATGTCTATACCTGCAGTCTGTTTACTATCGATAAGATATTACGATTATATTCAATTATCCTCACATAAATTCTGGTTTAGTGTAAAGTGTAGAAGTATGATTTTCAAAAATACTATTATGTTAAATAATATTGTATATCTTCTCTAAATGCCTAAACATGAAAGAAATGTGGATGAATGCTACAAAACGGTCACATGATTGGTTTCCTGCTCCTAGCAGTGTGATATTTTGCGACACTTTAAACCGGAATATTTCAAATTAACAAAAACGAATATTAGACGAATTTTATATACAACGTATTATATTGGTAGTTTTTTGGTAACTTTGTAACTACGAGTTAATGATTGTACAAATAAAAGTATATTTAATAAAATTGTTTTATTTATTGTCTCCGAAAAGATATATTGTGATATTAATATTTGACCGCAACTTTGTCTGCGTGGATGATGATGATAAAATAACTATCCTTTGTCCTTTCCCGGGTCTTAAACTATCTCCATTCCAAATTTCATCTAAACCGGTTTAAATGTGTAGATGACGACACAGCAGACAGACAGTACAAATATTTTTTTATATAAAATGTATTTTTTTTGTCACACCAAAAGTTGCGGGTAGAAGCTAGTATCATAATATATCTTCATCTGCGGGGATGATGATGATGAATGAAATATTGTATGTCCTTTCCAGGGTCTTAAATAATCTCCATTCAAAATTTCATCTAAATTGGTTCAGCGATTTAAGCGTGTAAACTGACAGACATACTTACACATTTATGGTATGCATTAGTATGGATATGGATTTACGGTTTTGTCGGTAAGTCACTGACAAATATCGAATTGTGAAAGCAATAGACATTGTAACCATCGATACTTTTATCGACTTTCGGAAATCACTAGCGACCGGCGGACATTTTTGTTTTACACCTCATTGACCTTGAAACGACGAAACACAACACAGTTAGCTCATGTTACGCCGCCCGCACCTCAGCATTTTTGGCAGCATCGGTTTAAATGAAATAATTGTCTAAAGCTACGTCTTTAGGTTATGTTGTCTGTGTCTCAAACACACTGTTGGGATCAGGGTATATGGCAGAAATCCATTGTTTGATCGAGCCTTGACACTTTGTTGCTAAATATCACCAGTGAACATTTTGTGTGAAAATTGTGATAGTTGATGATAACAAGAATACAGAAACTCCAACTTGTAATTAGTTTTAATTGAGATGGACAAAGCATGTTTGTTTGCTTCCAAAAAAGATAAAAAATGTGATTACAAAAGCAAACTCCTATATTTTGAGTTGTTTAACTTTATATCTGTATAATAATTTGAACTAAACATGCTAATTTGCGATTGAAATATGTAGATACATAATCAATCCATATATTTGAAATTGCCCTGATTTTAATATTGTTTGCTATTTTCTCAATGGTAGCAAGCAGCAGCATCAGGGAATAACATATTGGCACCGAGCAGGTAACACAGGTCACATATCTGTGTTCTTTACAAGTGTGCTAGACATTTTCAAACCTCCACCTCTGGTATGTTTCAAACGATAAACCAAAAATCTGTAAATTGACAGAGTAATTATGGGGTAGTGATCCCAACTGTGAAAAACGTGTTAAGATGGTCTTTCTGAAGAAGGATTCCCATGGGACCTATATGAACAAACATACTTTTTTTACGATTATATATTAGTATACATTATGTAAACACATTTGTAAGGGATTAGTATGGAGAAACTAATCCCTTACAAATGTGTTTACATAATTATGAAACAAGACTGGAAATCATGAACTCTGATCGCGACTGTACTAATAATTTCGTGTTGGGTTGTTGGGTAATAATTTTGTGACTAGTCACAAGTTTTGTTTGGTGTGGGCCATTCTGCCAAATGACCCACTCTTTTAAGTTCTTTCCAATTTATTAAATAAAAAGTTCTCTATAAAAAATACTGCAATCTACATTTTAGTAATAATTTTTTCGCGTGTTATGTTCTGCATCATGTCACTAATGTGATATTTATTTTAACTACAGTCATCATCCCTGCGACCATATATAACATGGACGTCTAATGCCAGCTCAAAAATGCCCCCAATATGAATTGTTCAATTGTGCTAAGATGGGCAAGGAGATAGCGCTTTTCTTAACACCGCACATGTTACGGCGCAACATCTTTGACAAATGTTTATAAAATATAGCCAATCACAACTTTGATGGACCAATCACAACTATTTTTAAATGGCGGTTTAAGTTTTTATAGGTTGACTTTGAAATTCATTGCCGTGATGCATTAAAGAGGGGGTGACATTTGTCAACTAAAATTTAGGACCGTTTTTGAAAGGCAATTTACTATGGCGTGCGGCTTCCATGTTTTATTAAAATTTGTTCGTAGCATCATCCATATTACAAAAATAAGTGCGATAATGCGATAAGGCGTTCTCTACCAGTCAACCATTAAGCCAAACAGAAAACTTTGGCGCGTATAAAATAGATTGTTTCTACTTCCAGGCCCCTAAAATCCAAAGGCTAGTGACGCCCGTGGTGCTGCAGCGCCGCCGCCACCGCCTCGCGCTCAAGAAGAAGCGCCTCGTCAAGCGCAAGGCCGCTGAGGCTGACTACGCCAAACTGCTCGCTCAGAGGAAGAAGGAATCCAAGGTAATTTCAACATTATCCAGACCCCTATTTCGCCGCGTTGACAGGTGCTAAAATAGGCATGATGACTGGCAAGTCAAATCAGCATCTTTTTTCGAACTGTCAAAACGATCACCACTATGGAATTTTATATGAAATACTCAAAAGTGACGTCATGTATGAGTACTGCCAAATGACCTACTCTTATAAGTTCTTTTCAATTTATTAAATAGAAGTAATGTACAAAAATTACTGCAATCTACATCTTAGTAGTTATTTCTTCGTGTATTATGTCATGCATCATGTTAAATAATTTATTTTAACTATAGTCATCATCCCTATTGTAAATTTACTGTTTCTCCAATCGGGGACTTCTATAGGCGGCTACAAGTTACCGCTGATGATGATGGAAGGGCCGTGCGTTTGTTTGTTACCAACAATAAATTTAGTGCACTTAAATAAATCAGCAGTAGATAACTACTTTTTTGTGAAGCAAAATTACAATTGTCATAGAAACCACAACAATTGTACCAATGTTCCAACATAAGCTGAACCTGATGTCAAGATTCAATGAAAATTTTTAAACCTTGCGACAATTGTCACGGATTTCGGAAAATAAAAAGTAGTTTATTAACGATGTAATAACATTTTTATTTTCTGTATAGGCGGCAAAAAAACACATGCACTATTGATAGTAAACGGTAACTGTAGCCTACGGAGATCTGTGACGTCAGTAACATTCGCATTTTACAGTTCTAGCACATGTCAACGTGGTGATATAGGGCCCAGGTCCATTACATGTGGGTCGAATGTACTCTAAATTAGCAGTAAAAGTAAATTCTAACCCCCTTATTCATAAATTTCTAACTTAGAAGCCGATAAGTGTTGTACTTTGTCCTTTTCGGTCTTACCAATATACGACCGAAAGGGACAAACAATACTTACTAGCTTGCTAAGTCCGTGTGATGGATGACAATATAAAAATGAATAACACTTATGGTGCATTCCACGAAAAAGACTACTTTGTCGCGAACGTGACGACAATGACAGCTAAGGTGGAAATATATGGAAAGTGCGAGAATTCTCTTAATAAATTAAGATATACCAAAAATCGTATTTGTAAACTTTCTTAGATGTAAAAACGGCGTCACTTACTCTGACAATCTCGTGGAATGCACCTTATACTTATACAGGGTGTCCTAGGAGACGTGATCAGTTTTACATATACAGGGTGTTTTTTTTTCGACCGTTCAAATTCTACGTAGTGAATGTGTAGGTCATACTCACCAACTTTTACTATGGGGACAACGTCAAAATCGCGAAAAAAAAATCAGCTGTTTCATACAAATTGGCGGCATTACGCCGGCCGAAATGTATGAAACAGCTGATTTTTTTTTCGCGATTTCCACTTTGTCCCCATAGTAAAAGTTGGTCAGTATGACCTACACATTCACTACGTAGAATTTGAACGGTCGAAAAAAAAACACCCTGTATTTAACTCAGGCCCAGGTCTCGGTTAAAACAGACAAGTCATGTGTGTATGTATTGTTACAACAGCTGATATCATATGACCATGATAATTTATGGCATTCATATTGTGCTGTAAGATAAAGCGCTGTTTCTTACCCCTCGGCATACTCTCAATGTAAGCTGAGATATTAAAATAGCCACAATCCCATTTATCAACCAAAATGAGCTGTAACTCATACTTTTGAGGAGTGTCTTTTTGAAAGCAAGCATGATGCCACACTTGCGCTGTATTCGCATGCAACGACGGTTTTCGAGCAAGACTGTTCTATATGCTTAGCAAGTATCAGTGTGACATCAGCCTTATCTATTTATGAAGACCATAAAATTAACATGTTTGATGCTGGTGACACAATATCTGTGATTAAATTAACCTTTTGACCGCCGTAGTCTGATATATCAGACAATCAATACCCAGCTCGTACCGCCGCAGTCTGATAAATAAGACAATTTTTTTCATGCTTTTCTCAAGATATTCTTTACTTTTACGGAGCTTACTTTGGTTCTTTGCATATGTAAGTCGCAGTAATTATTGATTAAGTAACAGTGAGACTGATCTGTTGATTTTATTATATTTTCTAGATGAAAATAAACTTGAATTATACCATTAGATTATGTATGATTTTACCCCAAGTCTCGTAGCCAAAGTCTTATATAAAAGACACTAGTGATGTGACGATGATTGGTATTGGCATATCTACGTCGACTTTCTCATTCGATATTTAGATTTACGACGTAAGATTTATGCATGCGACTGACCTTACTTAGCTAACCTATTTGATCACTTCGATATGTTCTTATAAAATTATGACGTAAGTTGTCTAGTACATCGTCTACAATATCGTCCGCTGAAGAATTATTTAGAATTTTAGAAGGAGCAGACGAAAATGAAGATTTCCAATCTGTCATAAAAATAATCTGCCGTAACCAGAATCTGTCCTTAACTGAATCGTTACCCAATGACTTAAGTAGCCACACCAAGTGTTGATACATCCGCTTCATACGCAATTGCCATGTAGATACTCCTTCGGCAGTTCTAGGTGCACGTTCAGTGTCTGGAAACTTGACTCACAACACGACATTGATGGCCTCGCAGTACATGATAGAGTACTTAATCCTTGTCATTGTGATACCATTCACTCTTTGGACATTTTGATTCCATGAATGTTTTGACCCTTGGACATTTTGACATATTTGAGTCCTTGGAAGTTTTCAAAGTTGAACTTAGAAATAAATATATTTGAATTGTATTAGTGCCTACCTACCAGGGTTTATCAGTGAAGTCTGTTTTTTATAGATGGTAAAATATTTGAATCGATAAATAAGGGAAGACTCTGTTATCGTGGTTCATCGGTAACCCCTACCAAGTCATTGTATTCCGCTATAATAATTAACACAGACTACGCCATCGTCTTAAAAATGAGACCGCATGTGACGTCAAAGATGTAAAATAGAAAATTTTAGTGATGTGGATTACTCGATATTTCAAAATTATGTTCAGTCAACAAAATATATAAGATTGGTACTGTTTAGTAGTTTAAACAATTTGAGTACTATAATGTTGAGCTTACAATATTTATTTATCAAAAGAATTGTAAAATTGTATGATTTATTAAGCCAAACAACGTTGAAATTTTCATATTCGATACGTTTCTAATGCGATCAATTCTCCTCCCTACTAGTGCCAACTTATCAACGAAAAAACAATCAAGCCTTCGCCAATGTCTGAAATAGTAGACCGCTCATGACGTCACAGATACGAAATGAGAAATAATAGTGATGTAGCAACGTCCATCAATAAATTTGCATAGCTGGTAAAATTCACAGATTCAAACCATTAATAAAAGGGACGAAACCATAATAAAGACATTTGTAAACGTGATTTAATTCATCATCATCATCATCAGCCTATGTTAGTCCACTGCTGGACGTAGGCCTCTCCTATTAACTATGCATATAGACGCATTAGGAGGTATATACCCATAATCGCCACGCTGGGCAAGCGGATTGGCGATCGCAGTAATGTGTCAACTAGGATGACGCTGCTGCCCATCATCAATCTTGTAGAATGGTCAGTGACACTTCAATCCCTTAGTCGACTCTTACGACACCCGCAGGAGGAGTTGGGGTGGTGACAAATGTATTCTTACTGCCGTCACCACACGGCGCATTTAATTATAATAATATAATACATTTTGATTTAATTATAATAATATAATATTTAATGACAAGGTGGTAAAAAACGAAGTTAATCACAGTAAACTATAAACAATAAATTATTTCATCGTAAGTTATGTGGCAAGCACTACACAGTTTGTTATAACTTAGTATAGGCGGCGACACGGGCACGTCCGATGACATCCCAAGCGGCGTTCAAAAGGTTAACCTATTTCTGTCACTCATAAATCAAGTTGTTACTCCTATGTCAGTGGCATAGAAATGCAAATTTTAATGTTTTTGACACACCTGTTGTATTGCCAGCATAAGAAGAGTACAATGTGACTGAAACTGAATACTTGTATAGCACAGATAAAATATAGGGAAGATTCCGTGTATTAAGACATACCTGAACAAACTATTGTCATCCTTTACCATCTCAGTATGTATTCCATAAGGAAAAAGAGACAAACAAGGTAGTTCTACTCGGTCGTGAATTATATCACCGACTCCATTTTCTTAATTTTTCTTGAACAATGCTACCAACCTGACTAGATAAAATGTCATTACTATTAGTGTTGTCCAGTCTTCATCGTATGCTTTTATCGGCAATAATAATATTTTTACCAAATTAGGTAGCGATGAACAGTGCGAATAAACCTTATTTCCTACCCAGAATCACGATCTTCTGCGATCCTTAATATGTCATGATTTCTAAATCTACACTTTAGGATAAAAATAAAATCACAAAATTAATGAAATATTTTCTTTAATTAAAATGTCAAATGTCATAAGAAGTGTTCTGTCTAAAACGTATGCCACTAGTTGGCGCCACTTAGCGGTAAGGTCCCGCTAAGAAACACAATTACCTAGCCTCAAAGAACACCTAACTAGAAGAAGGTCATTTTATTTTTTTACATAATTTTATTAACTTGTACAAATCATTTAAACACGAAACTACACGGTGGAATTTAATCGGTGAACAGGAACCCATTTTTCTATTTCAGTAATCGATGGCGGTCACGTTTATGTAGTACTTAAGTGGAACCAAGTTTTTTTTTAGCATAACAAATTTTTGACCCATATTAGCCTTTGTTCAGTGTCCTGTGGAAACCTGTTGGAAATTAAAAACATCGATTCATTTTCTGAGTTGGCTATCAATAGATTTATCGATATCACGATCGATCGCTTAAGTACAACACTATGCAATACAAATATTTGAATCCCCCTATTTATAATTACATTACGAATGCAAATACGAATGGTTAATTCACAAAGCTACACACATGTATCCGGCAACAAATATTGAATAAGATTTTCAGTTACTTTTACCTTAATAAGGTTCGAAATTTTAAAATTCAAGTCAAAACTAAATTACCGGTGAAACGTAATGTCTTTATTTTGTTCATTCAGGTAACCCTGGCGGTTTTTACACCATGGAACCACACAAGTCATCACTTTTATCACATTCCGTGCACTTATCGAACAGAAATATACATGAAAAGCTTTATTTTAATCACTTTTACTATTTGCGGTTTAGGTGCACTAGTATAGCCAAACAAAGATCGTTGACAGGCATTGCTGGCGTCACCCACAGATACAATAGACTCGGTCTATTAAATTAATAAGTCTATGTTGTATAGGAGTTCAATGATCAAGTAACTGATTCGTTGCATGTTCCATATTCAAAAACTTTTATCTATGGTGGCGAACAATTTTTTTCATGATACACCAAGCGTGCCTTACGCCATAGAATATGATGACACGCCTATCCTGTCATACGCCATTCGTTAAAAACATTCATGATCAAGACACGCCTGGCGTGTCATCCGCACTGAAACGGATGAGCATAATATTACCACTTAGAGGAACAGTAAGAAGTGCCTCCAGTAGGTGATCTACATGTTATTAACCTTTGGAAAAGACACTCCTCATTTTAGTAAGGCCCACTGTCACCCAAAATAGGTACAACGGATGGAAAATGCTCAAGGAAAATTACAAACTCCCTACAATAACATTTGTCACAATATTAAAATTGTTTTTGTTTTGTGCAGGTCCGCCGCCAAGAGGAACTGAGACGTCGGCGCTCGGCTTCGATGCGCGATTCCAAGAGCTCAGATAAGAGTGCTCCCCAAAAGTGATCAACTCAAAACAAATAAAAAAAAATGTAAAAATTTTATATACGCCTTTGATTGAATTATCACATCACTATCGCCCACGATCTACACTTTTGGCGAGTAAGTTTTTCATATTCATTCCTTTCCGCCGCCTTTGACTTGATATGAATTATGGTAAATTGCTAGTAACTGGCCACTCTCTCAGTGCTTATAGCTAGATTTCATTTTAAACGATGTATCATGATTCATGTCAATCACTCTCTCTCTTACGAAATTAATACTAATTATAAGTAGGTATAAAAATTAGCTCTTATCATTTTTATATAAGGTGGCCAGTTACTAGCCTATGAAGTCAGAATTTTCTAAGTAAAATGCACCATCTGTAGACAAAGAAAGTTGATAGTTGTTTATGCGCAATTCGTTGCTTGGCAACGCTATTTTTTTTTTGACGGGAAACGGGTTAAGCCTTAGATCTTTTCATTGTATAAAGGTGCATGACAATCAACGAATCACGTTTCGTGTAACGATCGAATTTCGTAGAGTAGGGGCTTAGAACAGCGAATGCTATTTTGGTCTGCATGCACCTTAAGAAGTAACAAATTTACTCTCCATAAGTTTAGAACAATCCGAAATAACCCGGTATTAACCTTTTGACCAGCACAGTCAGTTTGTAGGCTTACCCCCTTATTCATAAACGTTTGCTAACTTAACAAGCCGCTAATAATTGTTTGTCCGTTTCGGTCTTAACAATGTGTCGATAAGAGCAAAAGGGACAATTATCACGTAATTGGTGAGACAGTATAGAGAACGTGCACGAAAGCAGCACTAAATGTCAAAAACGACACTATGCGGAAACCGCTGCGAGATTGTCACTTTAACCTTTTAACGTAAGTACGTAACGTTCGTATGGTGTAACATGTGCTAACCCTATTGGGGAAATAATGAAATTCCAATCGTTAAGCGGTAAAGTTGATTTTACTCAGGTTTAAAAAAGGTGAAAACTGAATTTGAACTCTACTTAAGTGCGTGTAGGTCTACTCTGTACTGCTGAGGGCAGTGACATATATCTTTAAAGTCTTTGGAGTTAAGCATGCGGTGCCGATATATCAGTCATTGGTATCCAAAAGGTTAATATTCAATAACCTTTTTACCGCCACGTCAAATACAAAAGCTGTCACTCAGACGCCACGTCAACAAAATGTCAAATCGCATTATTGTAGGTCTACATTGCTCTGTGGACCAAGACTTATATATCGGTATTTGGCGTTGAACCTGCTGTGACGATATATCAGTCGTTGGCGTCCAAAAGGTTAGAGGTAGTTTTGTAACCCGACAGAATTCAGGACCTGGTTCCGTCATTATAACGTTATAATGGCGGGTCCAGACTATTTGAAGTATAATTTTGAAATGGAAGAGGTGCAGTTTTTTTACAATAGATACCACATAGTACAAATTCAGTACTAAATAATGCAATTTGAATCGATCGAATTCAGGATCTGGTCCCGCCATTATAATGGTTACGTAGTTTTGCTACTTTTCTGGAGAGCATGAAGTCTTAGTCACGTGACGTAGACCAATGTTTCTTTGTGTACGTCACACATAATTGTCCTAAACTGCAGACCCAGAGCGCAAGGTCATTTTGTTTACAATAAAACAAAATATTCCAGGCCGAAATTGATTGAATGAGAAGTTAATTTAATGATAAATACCTAATTCCACAAGACAATTTGCACAAACTATACAGACGTTCACAAACAATTTCAAATAACCTCCCTTTACCAGTCCGAGTTAATATTCTCCACAAACGACACTTCAAACTTGAGCTCCATTTTCAATGAGAAATACTCATTCAACTGTTATGTTTGAACTGTCAGTCTGGTAAAGGGTTAATCAAATGGTTCAGCCACAGGAAAATAACTAATAGTGATTAACGGGAGTTTTCAGCAATCCGAGTCCGACGTAGCGCGCCATCACTCGCAAATACGAAGGATTCAACTTTTTCCTCTTTTCCAATAGCGACTTGAGCAGTTTTTCAGATGAGTCGTCAAACCGTCGCTGGTAATCTGATGCCTGTAATAATAAGGAATAAGTAAAATAGCAGTACTGCAATAGGAATATCGACAATAAACTCTTAACCCTTTAATGGGTATAGACAATATATTTGCCGTAAAAAAAAAACAAAACCAAATCAATTTATAAATACGTAAGTGTGTGGTCAAAAGGTTAAAATGGCACAAATTATCGATCATCCACTCGTCGAACATTTTGACCATCTATCACTGCCACGCCACTGAACTCTATGTGCTTATAATTAGAATTCGTTTTGGAAGAGGGAGAGTGATTGACAATCACACATCGTTTTAGAATTAATTTTAACTATAAGCACATACCTACACGGTGCCCATGAGGAAGGGGAAAAAAATCAACAGCGGATTTCTGACCAAATTTGAAGTTAAAAATGTCATATGAAGTTTTCTGGATTGAGTCTATTT
The DNA here is from genome assembly GCA_025490895.1 of Thaumatotibia leucotreta. NCBI lineage: Eukaryota > Metazoa > Arthropoda > Insecta > Lepidoptera > Tortricidae > Thaumatotibia > Thaumatotibia leucotreta. The sequence goes on from JALPQI010010737.1 coordinate 23,327, forward strand.
TAAGAGAAAATTTGATTTTTTCCTAAAACCGTTTTAGCCCGTTACGCTATGATAAACGCATTTTAGGAAACGATTTTGTTACCATGTTGTCTTAGTCTTGTCACACTTGACAGTGACAGTGACAGACATCAAATGAACAAAAAAAAATCCTTAATTACCTAGCAAATGAAAAAAAAACGTAAGTGCATTTTTTACAATAGTTTCATCAATAAAATTCTTTTTTTGTGTATTGATGCATTCACGATGACCAAAACTCACTCAACATTTTTTGCTTCTTTTAATCTCAGGAATATGCTGTTAAAATTTTTCCCCTTCCTCACGGGCACCCTGTATAACTATTGTTTAAATAAGGTGTCCAGATCCTGGAGAGTGGCCAGTTACTAGCAATTTACCCTTAAGGTGCTTTCAGACCAAACGAACTTTCGCTATTCTAACCCCCCACTCTACGAAATTCGACCGTTACACAAAACGTGATTGGTTGATTTCGTAGAACGGGGGATAGAACAGCGAATGCTCTTTTGGTTTGAACGCACCTTTAGTACCTATTACCCTTCAAAATACGTAACTAAATTGCCGCTGCGAGGGTTTTACCCTGGTGGAAATCGGGTTAGGTAAGTGGAGTATTATTATCAATCTAAAATCTTGTACACAAACAAATGAGTACCTAAGCTAATTAAAACAAAGCAAAAATAAAATCTTACAGTAGTTTTCGCTATCCATATCAACTCTTCCAAAAGATGATCGTTATTTCGAGGGCATTCAATTACGGGAGAGATGTCCAGATACTGAAAAAAAAACGCGTATTTAAAAGCTACACGCTTAATCCTTTCAACGCCTAGAACGTCTAAAGACGTATTGCGGATATTTAAAGCTAAAGAAGTTCTAATATTGTCTATTTTCGTATCATAAATAGGAGAAATGTAGATACATGATTATTAATCAGTGTTGACAAACTGATGAACCTTCAGGTCTACTTTGAACGAGCAACCCGCGGGAAAATAGTGACGTGCCGTGGCTCGCTCGAGGTGGTTGCTTATTAGTTGCCTCGCAAGGCAGCTAATTATTTTTCTGATTATAGCGTGATTTATATTTTCTGATTAGCCGAGTACACACAGTTCCACACTGAAGGTGCCTCGCGCGGCATTTTCCCTATTATCCGGGTCTAGATTGGCCGAGCAGGGTGTCCCAAGGCAAAATGGCTTAACCCCTAAAACACCACTGGTAATTTTTTTAATAGTCCAAATTGCTTGTGATGAATCGATCAAGGCACTCCAGGGGCTGTTCGTAGACATAGAATGTTTTTCGGGCTTAAGCCGGCCGGAAAACATTCTAAGTCGACGGCATAAGAGTGCCGGCTTGAGATTTTTCGCTTTTATACCATCGACAAACCTTTTTTCGACCAGTTTCGACCGGCTTAAGCAGACTCCGCGTCGGTTGATTTGGGGAAACCCTAACACGTCCAATTGATAACAAAGCCTACTCTTTACCTCCGGCATCTTATTGAACCTCTCCTTCTCAATGACCTCGACTTCCATGTCCAGCTCGCTCACTCGCGTGATCCTGTGGAGCGCTATACCTTGCAGTATAACGGGTCTGAGTCTTGTCAAATTTGTAGTATCTTTTTTATTTGCCAGCAGCATGACTAACATAGCTTGCCTGGGTGTTATTCCCGTAATGTAAGTTTTCATCTAAAATAATGAGAAAAGTTAGATGAAAAAAGGAGGTAGCTTATAGATGTTCGAATGTATTATTAAAAGAAGTTTTTTATGTACAAGTCGGATATATTGTAACACTCTAAATACAACAGCTAACTACCATTTATAAATTGAGGGTTGGGTGGTCAAACCCGATAAGTCGAGAAAACCGGTTTTTAAAATAGGTACGAACTGTGTGACATTCACGTGAGATTATTTAAATGAAAAAATATCTCGACTTATCGGGTTTTACTACCCAACCCTCGAAAATTAATGGCAGAATGTGATTGCGCTTAAGTATTTCATTTAAAATAAAAACAGCAAATATTATAATATTGTATGAAAATTAAGCTATTAAAGCATCCCTTAGCGATGTTATAATATAAAAGAAATCCACAGACAATAAAGTATAGTTTTTAAACTCGCTGTCAGTAATTTCATTGAAATATATAGTAAATCTTTGGAATAGAAAAAGGCAAAAAGCCTATTTTGGGTGATTCTAAATCTAAACTAATATACAACTATATCTTACGTCTGAAATGCATGCCATAATTTTATTACCACAACTGCCATCAAAGATACTGGACAGCTGTTTAGCAGTGCCCAATGCTTGAAAGAATTCATCCAAATTATTCACTTTACTCAAAGGCGTGTTACTCCGTTCAGCTGCAATGTGGGAAGTAGATTTGCATTTTTTGTAAAGTTTCACGTACCGCGCATGGCCTCTCTTTTTCATTTTAGTTATTGTTGCATTAGGCGCTAATTTACTCGTGTCCTTTTTAATGCAGTCTTTTATATCTGCATGTTTTATGTATTCGATTCGTTTCTCAGGATGTTCATAATTCATAATAGCGGTTGATGTTGATGATTTTTTCGAAGTGACATGGCATAACGATTCATAATCAAAATGTGTAGCGTCAATGCACAGAGACGTACCTAGACCTTGGTGATTGGTCATACTAAAATTCACATAGACATGATTGTTTGATGTTTGCATCTGAATGGCAGGGACATATGCTGAGACAGAATTAGAATTGGCTTTTAAAATGTATCTGACAAATCTTTGTAAAGCTACTAATGTTGCATTTTGTATTGCATGTCCAACACATTGTAGTTTGTTACCCGTGTAGGGAACTAAATCTCTACACAAATTTGGTTCTGGTGCAGAATTACAACAAGTATTTTCTAATGGAAGTTCTAATGAAGCTAATTGTGGTTCTGAATGCAGTACTAGTACACGACTTGGATGTTCAATAACAAATTTATCATGTGTTTTTATTGGCGCTGGCGGCAACAATAGTCCTTTTATATCTTGATACTGATACTCCCTTAGAGAAATTATGTACAATTTTTCGTTTGAATTTAACTTTTCGGCCCATAACTTAGGGTTTTTCGAGAATCTCCCTATTCTTAGCCTTCTCAACTCTGGGCACATATCTATTTGGGGCATCAATGGAAATAGGACCGGTTCATGAAGGTCTGCTACGGTATATTCTGATATCGTGCTTAGAGAGGCGTTTCCTCCTAAGCACCTCTTTTCCCCTTGCGCCGATAGGGACAATGGTGCATCTTTATCCAAAATTTGCATCATTACTTTTGGTACAATGCTACAAAGTTCTGCAGGCAATACAGTATTGAGAATTCTAGCTTTGCACTTGAATACCTTAGTCTTACTATCTGTCACAGACAGCGGTACGCAAGAAGTAGAACGCTTGAAGCTGACGCTTCGGTCCCCTTCTGGCGGTACGTTCACATCAAACTGTAGCAGTACATTCATAATGCAATTCTTCACTGCGATCTGATTCCTAGTCATGGATTTTATTTCCATTGGAGGCAAAGCATCCTCAAATCCAGGCAACGTTATATTAAGTTCCTTTTTCTTCTGTATAGTAACTTTAGGTGTAAAATCTTCTGAAATTCTCGGTACTTCTACCTGAATGGATACTTCCTTTGACTCTGTAACAATATTCACATTATTAAAAAAATATATTTAAACAATCGTAGTCACTAAAAACAAACGAACAATTTACCGTGTTTCAAGACTTTCAAGTCGCTAGTATCGCTAGTGCGACTCTGTAGAGATGGCCTAGTGCTTAAACTCTTTGTCTGCAAATCACAAGTATAATACATGCCATATTTAATCTTGTTGATAACGTTTTCAATGAAATCACTCGCCCGTTTGGCTTTACTCCACATCCTTTGAGGTTCGCGTTTTCTCGGGGGTACAAGAATTTGTGACGGCGAAGTTGGCGGTAGTGTTGTTGCGATTTTTGGTTTCACAATTGCTTTAACCACTGGAGTCTTTATAGGAGACTTCGTAATGGAGTCACTGCTGATAGCCACGTCAACACTCTTACACTTGCTTAAACCTGTCTTAATGCTTTTAATTTGTGGCGGAATTGCTGTTGTATCCCGCTGCACGCGATCAGGTAAGATATTTTTGCCTACGTTATGGCTAGATGTCTTCTTATACAAAAGCTTTAGTATGTTATCTCGGAATCGGGATGCGGGTTTCACGTCAGCAACGCTATTTTGTTTAGGTTCTATTTTTCCGGGAGTTATGCTCATATTGGCCATATGCTCCTTTTTGCTATTAAGTTTAAAATCAGCGTCTGTTAAAACGGTTCTTTTATCTTTAAATGTCGGTTTTTTAGATTGTTTTGCTATTTTATGATCAATTGCTGGAGGTTTTTCCATCCAATCGACCATAAAAGGCCACATATGCTCATCTAATCCTCCAAACTGTGGGTATTCAAACTCTTCTAACTCAAACACCCCACTGACTTGATCTTTTCCCAGAACAACTAGTGGAAATTTTAATTTGGCTACAATTCTGCGGATAGCAGTTAAAGTTAACGGTGGGTGTATTAAATCCGCTGTAGCCTGGTGAGGAGTTCTAGGACTGTCTTGCAATTTGGAAAATGTTAAACCTTGAGTTGAACTGAATACAGATTTACAAGTAATATCTGTTAAAGGACTTCCCGGTGCAATATTGGGACGCGGTTGCGAACGAGTACGACACCAAGGTAGCCGAGTTTGTATAGGACGTCGTAGAGACATCATTTGCGGAATATTCCGGGGTGGTTTATCTTCGCTAATTTTCCTTGTTTTGGTACCAATATTGTCTGCGCGGTTGTAGATAACAGTGGGCGTTAGTGGCAGAGAATCACTTCCAGATTTTTCAACTTCTTTATCTGCAACATTTATAATAATGAAATAATAGGTAATCGACTCTAATTCAAACAACAATTTTAGTAACCAAACAGAATAAATAATTACTCACGTTCAGGTTCGGTTTCAGTTTGGACCTCAACTGTCACACATACACTTTTTCTCGGGGGTTCGTCAAAGCTACCGTCACCACCACAGAATGCATGCTCGGACTTCAAAGGTATTCCAAGTTTTTGGTTAACGAGTGTATCTTTACTAGAATTGCTTTTCTTTATTCTAGATTTAATACTGGATTCCCTACTTTTCTTCATGGCGGGTCTTGGCAAATCTAGATTTTTATTTTTTATATTTACTACAGGTATACGGGACTCCACCGATAATTTTTCTACTTCTTTGCAAATGTTATTGAGTCCATCCTGGTTGTCGATGACTGTAATCTGAGAAGAATCTGTAAGACTGCAGTCTCTTGGAACGTTAAGTTCTATGTTGGAAAAGTACGCAATTTGTTCAGTTCGGCAGGTCTCGTAAACGCTGAAAAATATAGGTAAATCTTTACCGAATTTACAATAAATTTCTATAAAACTTGATAGCTATGTTGATTTTCTTACAGAAACGAGGACATCGCAAATATAGCTCACCCTCTGTTAAGTTTCTTCTTCGCAGTTTTCTTTTTTCTCGACACTACTTCGTAACTGCTGTCATCAGACATGGGCGGAGAAGGATAAAACTGAAATCTGTTTATGTTTCTTAAAACAGCCCAAACATCTGATGGAGTAGTTTTTTCACTTTCAGTTTTAGAATCATAATTATCTCTTCCTTTCCTCCGACAGTCGCCCTTAAAATTCTTAACTACATCTACAGAGCTACAATCTAGGTATAAGTTCATTTGAGAGCAATAGTCTGCATCTCTGTCATAATACTCGTAGTCGTAATCCTTTGGCAAAGGGTTTTTCTTCTGAAAAGGCTGACGTTTCTTCTTCTTTTGCGCCTTGGGTTTTTGAATGTGTGTAAAGTATTCCGAATCATTCATATCACTTACAGTACAAGACTGAGGTAGCGCTGTGGGCTGATTCGGCAGAGTTAACACAGATTTTTTATTGCTTTTCCTGCTAGTTTTCCTTGTCAACTTGAATTCATCAGAATTAGACTTATAAAGTTTCGCAGCTAGTTGAAAAGATGACACAACCTTATTTTCTGTTTTTCCTTCGATGTGGGAACTCAAGCGTGTACTATTATTAGAGAGACAGATTGGCCTGTTCTTGCTTTTACGTCGTCTAAAACTTGAACTGCCAGAACTGATTAAACTTTTGGCTGTAACAGGTATTGGCACCAGTTCTTTATCTTTGGAGCTCATCGCATAAGGAGCTTGAATTTGATTGTGATCGTCACAAAAAGTTGAATTTATTGCCATTTGCTTTAAGTTGCTAATGCACCGAAGTTAAAATAAATCTGTGGACAAGGATAACTGCTTAGATGGTGAAACATATTGGTGGAAAACAAATATTAGGTAAGTATACCTACCATAATACCATAATTTGGTTTCAACTTATTTTCAACGCATCTTTAATTCTTTAAGTGATAGGATGTAACGTGAATGAAATTATATAACTTATTGATGAAACAAATGCTAATCACAATAAGTACAGATAAATTACCAAGAGCTTGGAATTGCATTTAGTATTGGTGTTACTAAAAGTAACACTCATAAGGTGGACCTTATGTCTATGCATTTGGATTACTATTAATTAGTCAAATGAAGACAGTACCGCAGTCTAGAAAACACTAGCAATATCACCACATATGCATTCCAAGCCCTTTGTAATTTATTTGTACCAAGAGAATTTCGTAAATAAGTATAATAAACATTATATAAGTAATAAATAAGGAAAATATGTATATTTACGTCAAGCATGGTAAAATAACAACGCCAAATGATTTATATTTTATAGCATGACGGTGGAAAACGGATACGGACGGATAAGCTTTGCAGACTCTTTTTGAAACACGGTGAATGAGAGTGCTAAGGCTGACGGCTGACGGCTAGAAGTTGGTATTTACATCTTACTAAATTACTACTGACGCCACGCCACCAGTGTCTAAACTGAATTCGAACTTTACGACATGCCTGTAGTTAAATCCTGTAGTTAAATTTTCTCTGTGAGCCGTGACTTATATATATCGGTCTTTGGCGTTGATCCTGAGATGCCGTTATAACAGTCATCGTCGTCCGAATGGTTAGTATTATTTGAATATAAGTAGTACCTTTCAATATTGATCTTCTCTTATCCATCTGATATTGGACCCTATCTCAGCCCTGGATGGATCCCATCTGACCTAAGGGAAAATTAAGTAATGTATACTATAATACTCACGACGTAGTTCACGATAATTTCGGCCGAATAAGCCAAAAATTAACAGCAACCCTACATGGAAGTAACTTAATTACAATGAATTGATAAAGAAAAATTTTAAAAACGTGCTTGTTTGAGTATAATCATTCCTACATTTTCAAAAACTGAGAATGACGATAATTTTATTTCTCCTCAAGAGGAAAATAATGTTTTGAATGTAACTGCCAGTATCTTGTTCCCATCTACCCATATATTTGTTCCTATCTGAGCGTTTTAAGCTATAACCGAAACGCACCGAAAGAGCGTTTTTCCAACAACATTGATTGTAATTTGGTGCTCCCATGATGTTATATAACATCACCTTTCTCTTGCTGACATTCTAGTATTATATGAATAATGACATTGTCCTTGTTACATAACTCTTTGTTTTGGAAATAACATCCAATGTGAGAGCACCATAACAGGCAAAACCAATGCTGAAAACATGGATGTAGTACTTGAAAAACATAGACATATTAATTTATAGACCGATATATCTGTGGGTGACGCCGGCAATGCCTGTCAACGATCTTTGTTTGGGTATACTAGTGCACCTAAACCGCAAATAGTAAAAGTGATTAAAATGAAGCTTTTCATGTATATTTCTGTTCGATAAGTGCACGGAATGTGATAAAAGTGATGACTTGTTGTGGTTCCAGGGTGTAAAAAACCGCCAGGGTTACCTGAATGAACAAAATAAAGACATTACGTTTCACCGGTAATTTAGTTTTGACTTGAATTTTAACATTTCAAAACCTTATTAAGGTAAAAAGTAACTGAAAATCTTATTCAATATTTGTTGCCGGATACATGTGTGTAGTTTTGTGAATTAACCATTCGTATTTGCATTCGTAATGTAATTATAAATAGTGGGATTCAAATATTTGTATTGCATAGTGTTGTACTTAAGAGATCGATTGTGATATCGATAAATCTATTGATAGCCAACTCAGAAAATGAATCGATGTTTTTAATTTCCAACAGGTTTCCACAGGACACTGAACAAAGGCTATTATGGGTCAAAAATATCAAAAAGGCAGACGACTGGGGTGCCCTAAAAAGTATTCAAAAATATGCTCCGCACATTTTTAAGCTGTTGTTTCAGGCAAGGGCGTACCCATATTAAGTGATTACATTCTGACGTAGTACCCACCCACCATATCTGGTAATCATCCAATGTCATGTCAACGGTTGTCTATTGTTTGCTCGACAGTTATTTAACATAATATTCATATGCCCGAATCTAACTTGCCCGAATTTCATTTGCCCGAATGATTTGTTTACCATTAAAATTGTATGACATACTGCTTGTTTTACCCGAATATTACCTTCCATAATCATACAATGCCATCCTATTTCTTTTCCATATTATTAAGTGCAATAATATGGTTTAATAGAATATTCAAATGCCAGAAGCAATTGTTGCCATATTAATTGTTGGCCATATTATATTACGTGCAATAATATTATTTAATGGAATATTCAAACGCCATCAGTAATTATCAGTTTTTTTAATAAATACTAGCTATATTATATTTTTCTTCGGTTACCGCGAGGATTACTCATGAAATAAAACTATGAAAACGGATAAACTCGCGTATATTAACTAATTTTAACTTCATTCCGACGTTTCGAACACTTTAGTTTTATTTTACTAGCTATATTATTAGAAGTTACAAGCGTTTGAAAAAACGAGCTTCTGGGAACCGGTCGAACGAAGCCCCGCTGCGCGGGGCTTCTATTTCTGTTCTAAGGGATGAAAGGTACCTAACGAACCTATCCAGGTTAGGGTGGGGGAACTACAATATGTTCTTTTTTAAAGCGGGGGGGCTTCGCCCCCCGAGCCCCCCTTGTAGGGGGCTTCG
>JALPQI010010738.1:0-38553 GCA_025490895.1 Thaumatotibia leucotreta
TCTCGCGCATATTTACACTTCCACCCCCGGAGCATACAGCTTTAACGACTTCGCACCCTTAGTCAAATAACGCAACATGTGATCATCCGTCAAAAGTGTTTTTATTACGGAAATAGCCTTTAAAATATGCGTTTATCATTATACGAAAACAATTTTTATTCTAAGTTATTTAGTTTCAGAGATAATTTACGCGGAAAACGACGTAAGTGATTTGTGGTCCTAAAATAATGCTACTTGTGCAAATGCTTCGTTGTTTTACGTCGCTAATGATGGCGCGCGCGCAATCGTAACATCAGATACGTCATTTTTCTCGGACATTTATTACGTGTCGTATGTTGAATCAAAATTAACAAAAATGGAAACGGGAAATGATATCTCCAATGGTGAGTTATTTTAAATGCTATTTAGATATGTTTGTGCAAAACAAACGTATGTGCACTTACTGCTGTTTGGGTGCTAATTATTGCCATAAAATGACCCGTCGCATGTTCATATACGATATTTTTCTCCGGATAATGAAATGTGAACAAAAAGCGTGATCTTATGTTCACTTGCGCTTGTATTCTACAAAATCTTCATAGTCGCTTGTCAAGATGCTGCCTTATATGACGGAATTGTTAGTGAAGTACGTGCACTTACGTCATTTTATTAGGTCATAGTCTAACTTGCGTCGTTTTTAAAAACTTTAAATGCTAGAAAATACATATTAACTGTATAAACGTTAAAGTTTTTTTTATGTATTAATTGTATAGTATACCTACGTAATTATATTAACACCTTTTTAACCTAATTACTCTAACTTTTATTTTTTTTTACACACTGCAAACTTTTTCCTTAAAAATACAAGTACATTGAGTTTTTACGTGTTACTTTAAATTTCATAAGTTGTTGCGGAGTTTTCGCGCATGCCATCTGATGAAGAAATACTTCGATGCCATACCCTGAGCAATTTAGCTTTGCAGATGTGCTAAACATCATCAACAAAGGAGTTGTTTCACACACCTCTTTCTCGGAAACGTTTTGCCTTCAATACAGATAGCATACCTAAAACAAAAATGCACCAGAAATATTGCGAGGACATTTGCTCAAGCTCATCAATGTTTAACTTCGCTATGAGACATGAGGTCTTCTCTGGACAGCCGATGAAGGCAAGCCAGAGCTGGCAGAACTTGGTACATGGGAGTCCACTTCGCTGACGAAGACGCGCCGGAGATGGAGACCCTGACCTACTCTCGGGAACACTCGGTTCTGTGCGGTTGCTACTGCCCTACAGCTCCCTACAACATTTGTCAGCCTCCGTAGCCTAGTTGGTAGTGATATCATATCAACTAGAGTACGCACGGAGGCTGACAAAAAAATAAAATAATTGTCTTGGGACATCTTACACACGGCTGTCTTAGGTTAAGTTTTATGTTCCTCTATTTTCATATGTTAAAGACAAACGGGCCTTAATCGCGTAAACTTACGTTTAATTATATCCTGACGTTTCGGGCATGACGTTACACCCGTGGTCGCAGGCAGACTGGCGAGAGAATGTATCAACACCTTCGAGCTGCGCGGGTTTTTCGAACTACCCGCACTTGATCTTGATTATTCACTTCCTCCTCCTCCTTCCTCTATTTTCTTTTTAATTTGGTCGAAACGATATACGCCGTGTGTTGACGGTAGTAAGAATACATTTGACACCACCCCAACTCCTCCTGCGGGTATCGTAAGAGTCGACTAAGGGATTAAAGTGTCACTGACCATTTTACAAGATTAATGATGGGCAGCAGCGTCATCGTAGTGGACACATTACTGCGATCGCCAATCCGCTTGCCCAGCGTGGCGATTATAGGTATTTTCCTCCTAATGCGTTTATACGCAAAGTTAATAGGAGAGGCCTACGTCCAGCAGTGGACTATCATAGGCTGATGATGATGATGATATACAATCAGCGCCATGTTCAAGATTATTAGTATTACAAATATTGATCTCAAGACCTGTAAACTCTTGCAAACTAAGTTAGCATACGCTGCGCAGTGATATAGTTATTTGTTATACAAGGGTGCAAAGTTGTATTTTACCCGCGAGTATGAAATGTTTTAACATACGAGAAGTAAAATACATTTGCACCCGTGTGTAACACAAAACTTTTCCCCTCACTATAGCGAGGAAACTCAAAAAAGGTAATTATTTGTTCACATTACAATCATCATCGGGTTAGTGATAATAATTTTCCAAATGCATCATGTATTTAATGCAAGATTTTATCGCAGTAAACTTACCACGAAAAAGTAAACGCAGCACGATTTTAACACATTCCTGTAGTGGCACACCAACGCCAATGCATTATTAAATCATTCTCATTCATTATTTTTACAAAATTATAACAGAACACCCTGAAAGTTGTTTAGTTTACTATTTTTATGCGTGTTCGAGTCGGTAAATAAAGATTATAACCTATAATATTCTTTGACAATGTTGACGTTGACATTTTCTGCGTTTTGTGATTGGATCTAGTCATCTTATCATCATTCACTAAAACAATTATAACTTATGGAATTTTAGGATTTATATTATGTTAAAATCATCATATTATATAAAGGTTTGTATTTTACACTAAATTCTCAAACAAATTATTTAATTATCATTAATATGGAACAATTTCCATGAGCATTTTACGTTTTGTTATTCCAAAACCAAGGTCATTACTTTGCCACACAAGTGAATAATATGCGTTTTTACACGTTCGTATTAAAGGATAAACGAGCACTTTACGAGCTAGTGAGGGGAAAAATAAATTAAGCTGAAAACTGCGACCGCCGCGGGTAATCTGATCATCTGTAGTAAACTAGATTTGTGGGAGACCGGTAGTGAGGCAGAAATTGTATATTCACTTACTACAGGACCGGCGTAGCCTAGTGGGGCCAGCCAAAATTGTATAACCATGTCATTTTTAATTCGATAAACAGGGCACGTCTGCTGCATGCTGCATGCCATACCATGAGTTGCCGCTACGTTCACAGATGTCATATATACCATAGATCAAGCAAACGTATCTACTTAGCGTGTCAAATGAACTCAGTAAAATCTACTGAGTTCTCCGACTTTAATCGCAGCTTGCAGCTTTCAGGCGTCAAATTTTGTAAGTTGAAGTGAACAAAAACATTAATAATGCCTCTTTAAGTAATATTAATTGCAACAACACAAAAAAATATGAATACTCAAGGGCCTGAGACATATTTAAAATCATAGGCAAGTAACAACTTCAGTACAAAATCACGCTCGGCCGCCATATAAATGAATGAACTTGTTTCTTCTATCCAAATCTAATTCTGTGGCTACGTTATTAACAGGCGTTTATTTTCTATCCGGTTCGCTCGCGCTAATAAGCGAGTACGAGTAGCTCATGGTAAAACTACTGGGTGCTTAGCCGAGTTGCCAATCGCTAGCGCTTAATCGTCAATCGTAAGCGAAAGGCAGCTAACTGTCTTTGTCGCACTAATATGCAAGAGTGATAGAGAGGGGAAACTACGATACGCTACCAAGCGCTAGCGATTGGCTACTTCGCTAAGCATCCTGATGACTTGGGGGCTAAATTAACTACCAAATGGGTCCCACAAAACCAAATCCGACGTCAAGGCAGACCGTGACGGAGATGGCGAGACGCATGTCAGCCTCCGTAGCCTAGTTGGTAGTGACCCTGCCTACGAAGCTGGAGGTTCCGGGTTCGAATCTCGGCGAGGGCAATTATTTGTGTATCTATTTATCTCAAATATTTGTTCCTTGGCTGTCTATATATTTAAGTATCTATATGTATATATCTATTATATATATCGTCGCCTGGTACCCACATCACAAGCCTTAATTGAGCTTACCGTGGGACTAGGTCGATTTGTGTAAAGATGTCCAAAAAATATTTATTTATTTATTTATATTGAAGGGACTGGTGGGAGACTGTCAAAGACCGGGTTACGTCGAAAAAGAAAGGGAGGCCTATGCCCCGCAGTGAGACATGTCAGGTTCTTAAATAATAATAAATAGTAAGCATTTTGTAGAGCGTAAAGGCGTCGAAGATGAAATCGGATATTTTACTAAGGGCCTCTTTCACCATTCCCGAAAATATAATTATATCTGTCATTTAAATGTTACCTGCCCTTACGACTACGTTCTATTAACTTGCCGAACAAGACTAAAAGCAATATATGTAGACATGTAGACACCGGTCTAATTACTGGTATAGATAGAGGAAATCCATCTAAGTCCTGAAGGTAGGCAGCGCATAGGCGATTTTTTGGTCACTATATCCGTGGGCCTCAGTTCCTGCTTTCCATCAGGTGGGCTGAGAGCTCAATTGTCTACCGTCGTCAGATAAAAAAAGACATGTATTAAAAGTTTTTTTGTTGAAATGAAAAAGGTACTACATTTCTAATTAGAGTTTTGTTACAAAAACTCTGAAAAGCAATTCATTCCGAGAAACAGCGAGAGAAAAATTATGTTATCATTGTTTTGAAACCTAATTTACTTCGTTTTTACATAAAAAGGTTTTGCTTTGATTCAAATTGCTGGAACAAATGTTTTTATAAATGAACCTGAAAACCGGAACATGAGTTTGGTTCATTAATTCCTCAGGTACCTACTAATATTAATCATAAAGTTTTAAATATAAGATGTCATATACCAAAGAAAAATTACCGAAGTCTACTAACGCCGGAGATGAGATTTGAACCCACGTTCTCAGCTTTCGCGGCTGATGCCTAAACCACTCCAGCTAGGCTAACTTAGGCAATCCAGATAAGTTAATTTTTGTGAGATTATCCAATGATATTTATTCATTATCATCATCATCATCATCATCATCAGCCCGTTGCAGTCCACTGCTGGAAATAGGCCTCCCCCAAGGTACGCCACAGAGCTCGGTCTGCTGCTTTATGCATCCAGTTTCTGCCAGCCCCCTTATGCAAATCATCCCGCCATCTAGCCGGAGGCCGTCCCACGCTACGTTTACCAAGACGCGGTCTCCACTCCAGAACACGCTTGCTCCAGCGGTTATCGGTTCTGCGACATATGTGGCCAGCCCATTGCCACTTCAACTTACTAACTTTCAGAGCTATGTCGGTCACCTTGGTTCTCTGGCGGATCACTTCGTTTCGAATTTTGTCCTTCAGAGAGACACCAAGCATAGATCTTTCCATAGCACGTTGCGCGACTTTAAGCTTGTGGATTAGCCCCACAGTCAGTGTCTACGTCTCGGATCCGTACGTCATAACAGGAAGGACGCACTGGTCAAAAACTTTTGTCTTTAGGCTCTGAGGTATATCCGACGAAAATATCTGTTACAACTTCCGAAACGCTGCCCAACCCAACTGGATCCTACTATTAGCTATTTATTCATTATAATTTATATAAAAACTTACTATTAAGTATTCTAAAGTAAAAAGCCAACTTGTGATACATATCACGTCCTACGTTTATCGCGGCACTCCGTCATAGTCAATCGCTCTTCTCGCCTCGATTGAGGGAGATTTATCGCACTACCAATTCCGAAGGTAACCTATTAGGCTTACCTTCAAGGGCGAATTGGACGGGAAAAGCTGGACTAATGATTGAGGCCAATCTGGGAGGACAAGGCAATTCAAACTATACCTACCTACCTTCAAACCATTTTTGTAAATAATATGAATTGAGAGTAGGTATATCATTAATATATGAAAATTATAGAAAAGTATGTGTATTAAATTTAAAGTAGGTAAATATTATTATATATATTTTAAGTAGGTAGGTATACTGTAATTTTATACATTTTAATACATTACGCACACACGAATGAATAATAATTATAAGCTATCGTTGCATCGTCTACTGCTTATCTGCTTTGCCCAAACGTTTACTGGTAGGTAATGATTTATATCATTAAGTACACGTTTGTTCCATAATTTTGTATTTTTAAGCAATAATCTTCGTTGTCCCAAGGTAAGCTCAATTAAGGCATTTGTGATATGGGTACCAGACGATGATATAGATAGTCAGCCATGACCAAGGAACAATATTTGTGATAAATAAATACACCAATAATGTCCTCGCTGGGATTCGAACCCGAAACCCCCAGCTTTGTAGGCAGGGTCACTACCAACTAGGCTACGGAGGCTGAAATAATTAAACTAAATAAAAATCCTATTACAAACACAAATAATTATATCAGACCAACTCTCAAAAGCTTTCAAAGCTAAAATTATCATCAACTATCCAAACACAGACGCGAGCCCTCCGGCTCGCGAAAAGCAAGCCGTCAAAAAGTGGGCCGTTTTGCCGGCGTGGGGGGGGGAGGGGCGTTGCCTGGCAACCAGGTGCGATCGATCGTACAGGTGCGGCGCAGGGCTGCCACTCGCTCATTCAGAGATTTTTATCGGTAGTCGGACTACATTCAAAATCCTCATATTAAATACATCCAGGTCATCATCAGCTTATCTCAATCCACTGCTCGACGTCGGTCTCTCCCATTAACAGTTCAGTTAATATTACTATGCGTATAGATACATTCATTATCATCAGCCTATGTTAGTCCACTGCTGGACGTAGGCCTCTCCTATTAACTATGCGTATAGACGCATTAGGAGGTAAATGCCCATAATCGCCACGCTGGGCAAGCGGATTGGTGATCGTAGTAATGTGTCCACTATGATGACGCTGCTGCCCATCATCAATCTTTTAGAATGGTCAGTGACAATTCAATTCCTTAGTCGACTCTTACGACACCCGCAGGAGGAGTTGAGGTGGTGACAAATGTATTCTTACTCCCGTCACCACCCGGCAAACTACACACATTATTAAGAGGTAAATGCCCATTTGCTGTGGTGGCGGCAGTAAGAATACATTTATCACCACCCCAATTCTTCCCGCGGGTGTAAGAGTCGACTAAGGCATTGAAGTGTCAATGACCATTTGATAGAAGCTTGATGGGCAGCAGCGTCATCATAAATAACACATTACTGCGATCGCGAGTGCTCCTAATGCTTCTATACGCATAGTTAATGGGAGAGGCCTACGTCCAGCAGTGGACTGAGATAGGCTCATGATGTGATTTGATGTGAGATAAAAAAAAATAGGGAGGAGGAGGGTTTTGCCATAATCGCCCTTGGCATGCGGGTTCGCGATTGCACTTTAGGGATCTCTACTGGACTTTAGAGGTGCTGCTGCCCATCCCCCGGTGGTCTTATCGTAGTTTTAGGATATACCCGGGTCAAGTGTTTGATCAGTGACACTTTAATCGCTTAGTCGATTTTTACGACACGCACGGGAAGAGTTGCGGTGATACAAATGGATTTTTAGTGCCGTCAGCATTCAAAAAAATAGTTCCATAGAAATGGGTTAAGACAGGTTTATCAAAATTTATATTATTAAGATACCTACAAGCGTCGACTTTTTTATAGATTTTCAAATAAATTTGGTTTCATAGTAAAAGTTGATCAAAATCATTAGTAAAATTAATGTTTAGTTATCTTGTATCGCCATTTTTACTGTACCTATTAGGAATGTCTAGAGAAACTGGTAGGTAGCAACCCTACGCCTGTCTTCTGTCACGTCTCGGCAAGTGTGTCGCGGCCCTTATAAACATACCCACAATATATCCTGTCTTATTTAAACGAGCTTTTGACGCGCTGGTGCTACGTAATTGTAACCTTGTGATGGTATAACATCATATTATTTTCTGTGCGAGATTATGTTCTTCAAGAATAGAACATAGGTCTTCGCATATTATAACAACTCAACGGTGACTAAAATATTGAAATTAAAGCCCTTTGTCATAACGTTCCAGGTTTTATAAAAAAAAATGATATTAAAGTAGTGTACGACGAGTGGCCGAATATCTCAATATCACGCCAACCGATTTCAATCATTCATTTTTAACTGACTTCAAAACAAACCGAGTCGGTGTTGTTTAATTTTTAATTTCATCATCATCATCAGCCTATGATAGTCCACTGCTGGACGTAGGCCTCTCCTATTAACTATGCATATAGACGCATTAGGAGGTAAATTCCCATAATCGCCCCGCTGGGCAAGCGGATTGGCGATCGCAGTAATGTGTCCACTATGATGACGCTGCTGCCCATCATCAATCTTTTATCAAATCGTTGTCAGTGACACTTTAATCCTTTAGTCGACTCTTACGACACCCGAAGGAGGGGTTGAGGTGGTGACTAGAGGTGTGCGCCGATGGGAAAATCGTCGGCGGCGGCGTCCGATGGTTTTTTGACCGGCGGCGGCGGCGTGATCGGCGTGAAATCGGCGTGACCTCGACTGAATTCGAAACGTAGCTGTCATTCAGAAATGTGGTCTAAACGTACTATATTTAAGTAATTGAAGTATGTACTTCACCGTAAAATATCGAAAATACTTCCAATTATCATCATAATCACTTTACAGCCATAAAATAAGACGTCTACCGCTAAATATAGGCCTCCCCTTTGAGCTTCAATCTCTGCTGGTTAGAAGCAACCTGCATCCAGCGACTCCCGGCGATCACCATAAGGTTGTTGGTCCATCTTGTGGGCGGACGACAACGCTCCGTTTTCAAGACTGTGAGTTTCTATCAATATGGCCTGCCCATTGCCCCTTCAGCTTGCTAATCTGGAGGGCTATGTCGGTGACTTTAGTTTGTCTCCGGACCTGATCTCAACATTTCGGATAAAGTAGAGGAACTCCGAACATTGCTTTATAGCTCGTTGAGCAACTTTGCGTTTTGAGATAATGGTCACCGTAAAGGACCACGTTTCAAAATCTTAACCCAATACTGACTTTCGTCTTATGTCGGTCGAAAATAAATTGCATAGTTTCCCAAACGCTGCCCAACCGAGTTAAATTCGGCCTGTTCATATCTTTCTCGAAGTTGAACTTACTTAATTGGACTTCGTGTCCCACGTAGGCGTACATGTAAAAAACTTGGAGTAAAGAGTTTTCAACAGAGACTGGGATGGGCACAATATTGGCATTTGGCATAAGTTTCGTCTTGCCCAATCATGTCCACGTTCATTTTTGTGCTCACTCATTAGGAGCCCTATTAGAGGTCATTGAGAATCGTGCTGAGTTCCTCCATTGCCTTGGCATGACTACGATGTCGTCCGTAAACCGAAGGTGAGTGATGTATTCCCTGTTTATGGTCATCCCAGTTCCTTGCCATCCCAGAAACATGAAGACGTTTTCTATTGCGGCAGTAAACAGTTTCAGAGAAATAACGTCTGTGTTACGCCTCTTCGCAATGGATCGTGTTATTGCTCTGCTCCTGTATTCGTATTAACATTGTAGCGTAATACTATGTAAATACTTCAACACTTTGATGTACCGATAGTTATCGCTGAAGACTCAAGTTACTGCTTACATTTCCACTGAACCGAAGGCTTTCTCATAGTCAACAATCGCTAAGCATAATTGGAATATACTCTTCAGTCTGTTGTATAATTTGCGGCATAAGGGGTGTACCGATAAAAAACTGGCAAATACAAATGAAAAAATCGGGTCAATATAGTTAAAAAGCTGTAATTTCTGGCTTTTGTAATTAACCAGAAGGTGTTAAATTAGCTAACTTTGGTCCTTGTTGCTACTGCAATTTCAGTATTGACAATACAAGTTCTCCAGAACCCCTTCGAAATCTATTTTTCCAAGCTCTTTCTTTTATTCTCCACTGCACGATTTCGTGTACTGCAGAAGTGACCAATATTTCTGGTTAATCTGCATGTTTTTTTAAATATACACCTGCCTTGGGCGCAGTACTGCGACCATATATAACATGGACGTTTAACGCCAGCTCAAAAATGCCCCCAAAACCAATTGTTCAATTGTGCCAAGATGGGCAGGACGTAGCGCTTTTCTCAACACCGCGCATATTTCGGCGCAACATCTTTGACAAACATTTCTAGATTATAGCCAATCAAACCTTTGATGGACCAATCACAACTCTTTTTAAATGGCGGTTTAATTTTTTATAGGTTGATATTGAAATTCATTACCGTGATGCATTGAAGAGGGGGTGACAGTTGTCAACTAAAATTCAGGCCAGTTTTTGAAAGGCAATTTAGTATGGCGTCCGGCTTCCATGTTTTATTTGTTCGTAGGCGCAGTAATACTCTGTAAAGGGAATTATGTCACATATTATGTGAATTTTCTATGGGTCTTTAATCAATTATTTAATACTATACAATTTTTTTTCTCTTTGGCAAGCAAAATCAGTGCCAAAAAATATCAAGGATAATATGCGTAAGTCAAGGATATTTTAAG
This sequence comes from Thaumatotibia leucotreta, assembly GCA_025490895.1. Classification (NCBI taxonomy): domain Eukaryota; kingdom Metazoa; phylum Arthropoda; class Insecta; order Lepidoptera; family Tortricidae; genus Thaumatotibia; species Thaumatotibia leucotreta. The sequence continues at coordinate 10,258 of JALPQI010010738.1, forward strand.
GAACTCGGGAAGAATGGCTAGATATATTGACGACAGACCCATAATTTAGAAAACTGCATACAAAAAAGAAAAAAATGTTTGGAAAAGATAGTTTGGATGAGGTTTCGGAGAAGCTGTACTGTGAGTACCTGAAATGCAGCAGTGACACAAAAGTACTACAGTCAGCCAAGTTAAGACTTCCTGGTTAATTTCCAAAGCTTAAAATTATAGCTGCCTACTATATCGATCCGATTTTATTATTTTAAATTTACAGTTTCTTATCGGTACACCCTTCATAAATGCGAATTATGGGTCTAAGCTTTAGCTTCCTTGGATCCCGGCTTATTCTGGAGGCTAAAAACATCAAGTCCGTGTTTTATATACACACATTGTTACCTTTTTTTTAAGAACAACACCAACTTGCTTGTGTTCCATGTGTCAGATGTTTTCCCTCGGAAAATTGCTAGTTCGAATTGATGTTACATCATTCGCTCTTAGAAGTTCCGTTATTCCGTTTTCACTCGGTGCCTTGTCGGCCTTAAGCTGCTTCAGGAACATCTTAATGTTGCACAGACTTATGTCCGGGATATCTTCGGTGTAAGGTCAGGATACTTTGGCCCTTGAATCTCCTACTAAGCTGTCAACGGCCTTCATGGACGAAATGTACGGCTGGAATTGTCCATAGAACCTCTCGACCTCACCGAAAACATATGCTTTTGTCGATGTTATGCAGGTAACTTCCCGTTTCGACTTTGCTTAGCTTTGACATAGCATGCAAAATGTATATTGCTCGTGGGTTCACTATATTGTTACAAGCATGTGGTTTACGATGCATTTTGAAGTGATTCTGTTAATATTAAAACTAAGTGCGCGATCAAATTGTAAACCTTTTCATTTACTGGGAAAAAATATTAGAATTGAAAAAGGAATCAAAATTTTTGACACGCCGATTTCACGCCGGTCAAATTCATCGGCGGCGGCGGCGTGGAAAAATCATCGGCGGCGGCGGCGCGGCGGCGCGGCGCACATGTCTAGTGGTGACAAATGTATTCTTACTGTCGTCACCACACGGCCAATTTTTAATTTTGTGATTATTAAATTACACCAACAAAGAAATAATTAATACTAACTTTAAAAACTTGGCTGACAGTTAATTTGCCTAAAAGAGTGTTTGTGTTTCAACTCTATCGGCACTTGTTAATATTAAAAGATTGTATACATGGTAACATTTGAAAGCTCCACTCTGATTGGCCGTCAGGTCAAGGGCCAGACTCGTAGCGATCAATCGACACGGCAACTGCCCATTAGGGCTGTTCTGTATTACGATTTAGTTATGAAATGGTTGGAGTGTCGTTTATAATCGTTGTTAAGTGTTTCGATGGCTTTGTTGTCAAGTCCTCAAAGTCAAGCATAGTTACAGTCAAGTTTATAAAATGAGAAATTTAGAGACACCATTTTAGAGGGCATTTATTTGTGTGCTTATAATAAATATTTATTTCTTGGTTTTTATTTAGGTATATATTTAAGTATAGGTAGGTACTTACATGTATATTTCTATTATACTTGTAATTATATCGTCACTTAACATAAAGTCTTAATGATCTTACCTCGAAACTAGGTTTATTTGTTTTAGAAGGTCCCATAATATTTATTATTATTTTTATCAATGCCTTATCTATACTAGAAAAATCGCTAAATATACTTACAGTGCGGATAAAGTTCACAAATGATACATTAATAACATTGGCGATAGTACCACAGATAACAATCGTGACACGCTCGTGCTGGAGTTCAAAGAGAATTAAATCACTTACTCGATAGAAGGTTAAAAAAACTCCGTTAAAAATTGAACACGAAATGATATTCCAATAATGATATTTTTTTTTATGTGACGAAGGTAGACAACTGAGCTCTCAGCCCACCTGATGGAAATCAGGAACTGAGGCTCATGGACATATTGACCAAAAAATCACATATGCGCTGCCTACCCTGAGGACTTAGGTGGATTGCCTCTATGCCAGTAATTACACCGGCTACCTTACCCCCAAACCGGAACACAGCAGTGAAAACACTGCTGTTTAGCGGCAGGTTAAAGGGAACATCAGATATATCAGATATCATATTGTAATTTTTCTGAATTCATCATACAATCTAAAACAAAATTAAAATGATCGTCATCTATATAGATTAGTACAGGCAAAATTTAGAGTGCTTAAAAAACCGCCAAATATATGTGGGATGGGCTTTTTAATCATGACTTGCTATTTTAATATCCACGGATCTATCGGACGATAAAGTTACATGTTTTTTTGGATTCGATGGAAAAAACAGGGAACTATCAATACATATTTATATTAAATTGGATTAGATTTATGTCTTAAACATTTTAAAAATATGTTTTTACATCAGTGCGTTTACAGTATTCTATACTCTGTACTGTAAACGCACTGTGGATTTATAGCGGTTGACTATACTTAGACTAGAAACTGAGATTTCACCTAAACTCTATAATTTGCCGTCTTATCGTATTATGTATAAAATAGTACGTTATGATACAAATGCGAAAAAATTGAATTTTGAAACGAGTGGCGATAAATTAAAACACGTTCGAAGGAAGTGTTTAAATCGATACGAGTTACGAATTTCCTTTTCGCACGTGCATCGTACGGTTTACGGTGCAAATAGCCCTCCGAAGTTTCGATCTTATAAAAAATTAACCCCTTCAGCGCATATAAAAAGCAGTATCTGTACTGAAAAATAATTAGTTGCTCTACAAAGAGTCCATTTTCATAGACATGGCGAACGGATGTTCCCGAACCGGAACCGGAAGTAGCCCCCATTAGTTCCCCAGTCGCGGAAAATTCCCGGTTTTCTTTTCTATTATCATTAGCACTATATCCGGATAGCAATCTTTTATTTTAGCGTTCCGTACTCTACCCTATAACCATGTACATAAAATACTGCTGTGTCACTTACTTCTGTTATTTTTACAATAAAGAAAAAAAAGCGAGTAAGTAAATAACGTTGTCTGGAATAGATCGCTTCTTAGCGTCTTATCGCTAAAAAGCGATCTATTCCAGACAACCTTATTTACTTACTGTAATACGTCTTCGCACATTGTAATACCTTTACTTGTAACATTGTTATTTTACTGTTATTATGGTGTGCAATAAAGAGTATTGTATTGTAAAATAAATCAATTTTCAGTTTATTCATCTCGAACTTTGACTTGCACTGGGCCACAAAGCAAGCTTTGTAGCCTAAGCACGGTACCTACTCAACTAAAAAGCACTCTATTATGACACGACTGTGAAAAATATACTATTATGTACCTGCCACCCTTGCATCAAATACATTTTAGTGCAGTGTTTGCGAAGTCAACGAACAAAACTATGCGTACAGACAGTTAAATAAATACTTTGGAATACTCGTATTTTACACAAATCGACATAGTCCATCAGGTCCATATCAGGCGACGATACAATAGATAAATACATATAGAATTATAGATACTTTAACATATATACAGCCACGATCAAGGACGAATATTTGTGATAAAGAAATACACAAATAATGCCATCGCCTGTATTGGAACCCGGAACCTCCGGCATCCTTGGCAGGGTTACTACCAACTTACCAACTAGGCTACGGAAGTCGAAAAAGTCACTATTACCTTATATTATTCATAATTTTGAAGGCCTCCGTAGCTCAGGAACATTTTATTTTACTTTTAATATTTAATTTAGGATCACCACTGCTAACAATTGTATTTTTATGAAATTTACATATTTATGTTACATCATTATAACAACAATAAGATAAATTTAAATATAATATGCTAAATGTAGTGCAAAATACATAGATAATAAAAAAAGAGTCAAAAAAACAACACAAATTACTAAAAGTGCAAACATGCAAATAGATTAATGGCATGACTCCCATTAAGTAATTCCCGGAATCTATAACTCCGATGGCAGATGGGCAGGCCACATTGCACGCAGAGCAGATGGTCGATGGGGTCAAAAAGTGCTCGAGTGGAGACCACGGCTAGGCAAACGCAACGTAGGACGTCCACCCACAAGATGGACAGACGACCTTGAAGGTCGCCGGGACACGCTAGATGCAGGTCGCATCTAACCGATACATGTGGAGGTCCAGAGGGGAGGCCTATGTTCAGCAGTGGACGTCTTATGGCTGAGATGATGATGATAATGATAACGCCGATGCCATTTGTGCTATGTACGGCGCTATAACAATAAATACAAACCTTAAAAAACCCATACCTCACACGTTCAATTTAGCATGAAGGAAATATGAACTAGAATTTCCATAACACCACCATATCTCCCCATTTCCATTAGAGCTTTGAAAGCGGCCGCCGGCAGGTGGGAGTTCGCACGAAAATCGATACATTTCGGCTGCGGGCCGCAGGAAAGTCATGGTGCAGGCGGTTTTAGTGAGACGAGTAATCCATGGGATGTACATATTTGATGTACACTTCATTTTTAAGGAAGTTTCGAATAATGTCAAACAAACCCGCTGAGGGCATCTTTTTGTGTGTTTGTAACAAAAATATTCGCTCCTGATTTATGGTTGTTTTCTATGTACCTATTTAAGCATTTATGTGTATCTAGTACCGCTACTAAATTCAATTGCAATTAGATTTATTTACTCAATCGCTAAATTAAATCGATTTGAACCAATTTCTCCAAGATGCCATGATCAAACTTAGTGGCAAAGGGACGACCTCGGGGTTATACTTTATACTCGTTCAATAAAAAAAATCGGTTCAAGATTCATAGAGTGGTCGAGTTATAATCTTACAAAAAAACAGTCGAATTGAGATCCTAGTCCTCTTTTGAAGTCGGATAATAATTAATGGATAAGTAAGCATTACAGTACATAAATAGAATACAATAAACACCATACGTGTAATTACACTAATACAATACAGATCATGATACAATACAACAACTATCAAAACGCGATTCCTTTCACCCTTAATATTATACACGTGTAACGAAAATAAGGCAGATAGTTTTGCGGCGAGTATACCTAAACATATCGCTGCCGAAATGTGACAAGGTTCTATGTTCCACTTTAATCAACTTAAATTTTGAACATTGTCACTCTGACGCTTGGTCAAGATTTAACTACCCCGAAAATGTAACATAGAACCATGTAAGCTTGGGGTAGCGATATGTACAGTCGAGTACAGGGATATGTATACGCCTGGAACATTATGTATTTAAATATAATATAAATAAATAGATATTTTGGGGACATCTTACACAGATCGACTTAGTCCCACGGTAAGCTCAATTAAGGCTTATGATGTGGGTACGAAGAGACGATATATATAATCGATAGATACATATAGATATTTAAATACATAGACAGTCATGACCAAGGAACATATATTTGTGATAAATAAATACACAAATAATGCCCTCGCAGAACCTCCAGCTTAGTCGGCAGGCTGACAAACAATGTATTCATTTAAGTTATAAGCCATTTATTATTTATATTAGCAGTTTGGTTACTTTGATACATGCCCAAATAATGTAACAGCATCGAGTATACGCCAAGAGAGCGGTGCCATAACAAAAAAAGTAGAATGATGGGAACCTTTTGATTTATGTTTATATGACTGCAGATATCGTTATGTATTAAAGTAACCAACCATGGCTACTAACTTAAATGGGTACTTCATATCTACATCATTTTGTAACTTCCAGGCGAATACACAATACACATCTGTGTATCATATCATTTCGGTTCTGGTGCCAAAAATATATTTTTCACTTCTCATGCTCAAAAAGTGCACCTTTATGTCGTACGGAGACGACATAAAATCGCATTTCATGTTCTAGAGCATAAAAGTAAAATTGTTTTCTAAGGCTAAGACGGGCTAAGGTAATCGGTCCCAACAGCCAAACAGTTAAAACATATTGCACAATTTTATTGATCAATAAAATAGTATAGCTGACAAAATTTGTTATATTTTTTTATTGAATATTAGAATTCTGTATTTTCTGTCATTAAATTTAGTAAATCACATAAAATAGATATCGATTATCATTCAAAAATGCTCCGAAATGTGTGACTTGGCAGAAAACCGAGCATATGAAGCCTGATCCCAGGTTGAAAACTAAAAAAAAATATTAAAAAATGAGTTGGCCGGTATTGGTTTTATATTTTTTCTTCTTTCGCTTTACGACAACTTAGTTGTGTAAATTGCAGTGAAAAATGTATTTTACTATTTTACTTTCCTCGCAAACGAAGTGAAAAGTAAAGTGTACAACACGGGCATAAATGTCCAATTTTATCCTCGTCTACTATTTTGGTCTTCGCTTCGCTCAGACCAAAAAATTGCCTCGGTTACATCTGGGTCACTTTATGCACTTGTTGTACAATCTACTATTTAGTACAGATGGTGTACTTTTTAGGGTCTAGTGCGAAAAGAGGGTCATTTTACGTCAGGTCCAAAACTTCGGAGGGCCATCTGTACTAAAAAACGTCGTACGAGACACGTGCAAAAACGTGTTTTACGCACTTGTGTCGTAATGTACTATTATTCAACCTTAATGTGAACCGTCATTTCAGCCGTAAATATATGTTTGACGTCGACGTCGACTGTACACGACGGTACACTGCCCTCGGTTGTGGTTGTTGTTTGACAAGTGTGGTAATCCCGGCTCTGCTGAGTCAATCCCGGGAACGTTTGGGGGGACTTTATTGTTACCAGGATAAATAAGTTGGCAACAAGCGGGGTCCGTTGATCCATGGAGAAATACCTACGAACAAATAAAACATGGCAGACACACGAAATTATCTTTCAAAAAAAAAAATAGTAACTCGTTCTCCTCACGTGTGAAAGTCCGTCGGAAAAGTAAAGCAACAATCACTTTTACATTGGCAAATTTACCTTGCTGTGGAAACAGGCAAGGAGTAAAGCAGAAAAAAAAATGTCAAGTGAGGATTACACATGAAATAAAACTATGAAAACGGATAAACTCGGAGTATATTAACTAATTATAACTTCATTCCGACGTTTCGAACACTTTACAGGGTTCGTGGTCTGCGGATGACATTATATTCATTTTAACTTTCATGATTGTTGATTATCACTCATATTTTAATGACAAACGGGTCTTTGCCGCGTAAACTTACGATTAAAATTATCCTGACGTTTCGGCATGTTTGCCTGTGACCATGCGGGTGTAACGTCATGCCTAAATGCCTTCAATATAACTATACCAATCGTGAGTAAAATCTAAAAAAAATGTAAACAAATACCTATGACTGACACATATCTTGACCTGTTGAAGGTCGCAGGAGTCCGCTGGATGCGGGTGGCGCAGGACCGGTCATTGTGGCAGTCTTTGGGGGAGGCCTATGTTCAGCAGTGGACGTCTTTCGGCTGATATGATGATGATGATGATGATGATGATGAATTGATGACACATATCTTGAATCGTGAAACACGTTTGCAGATGTATTTTTAAATAAATACTAAGAATTTTACATTAATATCAATAATTTCAATTAAAAATGTACCTATGTGTTTTAAAAGTGCGTGATTATGAATTTCTGTATCAATCTATATGTACTTGAGATACGTATAAATGTGTGATAGTAAAAAAGTAAAAAACAATTTTATGAAATAGAGATAAACAAAACACGCCTTAACTAGAAGTGTCTAATATTAGGCAAAATTTGGATTTTGACATCAAAAATTAATACACAAATTTCAATAAAATACACAGAACACGTCGGACTTTGGCTGACGGTGCTACAAGTATCCGAACAGGATGCTTAGCCAAGTTGCCAATCGCTTGCGCTTGTTTTTGTTGTGCGTAGTTTTCCCTCTCTGTCACTCTTGCACATTAGTGCGACAAAGACAGTTAGCTGTCTTTCGCTTACGATTGACATTTAAGCGCTAGCAATTGGCAACTTGGCTAAGCACCCAGACCTCTATTGTCATGATGGCATAAGTGCATGTTCTGATATCTTTGAATACCTTGGCAGCTCCGATATATCAGAGGCCCGTTTCTCAAAAGCTTGTAACTTGTAATACAAGTGGACGTCACTTTTTAATACTATTAATTAGATAAGGGGCCTGTTTATCAAGAGCTTGTAACTTGTAATACAAGTGGAAGTCTCTTTTTATCGCCATTAATTAGATAAGGACTTCCGCTTGTATTACAAGCTTTCGAGATATTGTTTTGTGCTAATAAACATTTCTTATTCTTATTCTTATTTGGCCCCTGATGGGAACTGTATTTTTTAATACTTACAGTTTTCACAGACTTTTCTAAATTCTGCGTTCAAAATGCCAATTTCGGCCTAAAAGGGAAAAATATAGAAGATCGCCACTTTCCCGTAATACCTACCTATAGTATGTAGTCATTTTGTAAATTACCGTACCTAGACCATTCTTCACATGAGAGTAAAAATAATTAAATAATATGGCTGACTTTTCATAGTATTTGACGTGTAACGTGTAACACGTTCTCAGATTTATTTTTACGTTAAAACCAATAATTTTAACCAAAAATCTATGTAAACTTCAGGTTTAAGGTTTGAAGTTTATCAGCCTCCGTAGCCTAGTTGCTACTGTCTATGAAGCTGGAGATTCTGGGATCGAATCCCGGCGAGGACATTATTTGTGTATTTATTTATCACAAATATTTATTCCTTGGTCGTGGCTGTCTATGTATTTAAATATCTATATATATCTATCTATTATATATATCGTCGCTTAGCAGCCACATCACAAGCCTTAATTGAGCTTACCGTGGGACTAACTCGATTTGTATAAGATGTCCCAAGATAGTTATAAAAAAAAAAGTTGGTGATAAAACCAAGATTGTACTCGTATTCTGAAAGTGCATGAATATGAAATAATGCAAGTTTGCAAGTTTGTTTACATTTTTATCACTTTCAACTGAAGAATGGTATAAATCACTTTGTAAATAAATACCTAACACGACCAATGGTAATTTAACCAGTTCACGTATTACTTACTTGATTAAGTGGGGTGTCGGGGGGCGACAAATCGAATCGCTGCCCGTGTGGGCAGTGACCGATCGGAGGGACACTGTCGCCAGACTATAGATAGCTACAGTCACCATCACATACAGGGTGTTGCCTGAGTCGCTAATTAACTGACACACACTTTACATATATGTATAAGTCATATTGAACAACTTTGGTATGGGACCAACGTCGAAATCGTGAAAAATATCACTGAACCATATGTACAAAATGTGACGTTTGTCAGCCTCCGTAACATAGTTGGTACTTTCAACCACTTACTTGTACTTTCATTATAATATTTGTTCTGGTTTGTCTTTGAGGTGCAATAAAGAGTTATTTTATTGTATTTTGTTGATTATTTTGTCAAACCCCGCGAGTGACCGCGAGGCCTAAAAAGTTCCACCTTTGAGCAAAATTACTACCTACAAACAGATTTCAGAGAGCACAAGCTCGACAATCTTGACCATTTATTCTCTTACCGTTAGCTATTTTCCTTTTCAAATCCATTTCGGACTCACGACACAAAATGAACGGCCCTTCGAACCAATACCTTAGCCGCGTGATCCATTTTCACATAGAACGCACAACATATTTAACTGATCAACTGTGAACCTTCTGTATATCGTAATAAGAGTCACGAATAGTGAATCAACTGTGTAGTGTACAAAATGCAGTGTCCCCCTAATGAAGTAATTTGTCGCATGCATCACTTAGGGCGCGGCATAGAGACGTATCGTCCGCATGGACGAATCTCGGTCGACAGTGACCGATCGTATGGACATTCATTACTTTGGTCTTTTACATGGATCTAGATGGATTTTAACTCGTAGCCAGAACGTAAATGTGAGTAGCAAATGGTCTGTTAGGAGGTCCTAACGGACCCTTTTGGTAAGTGCTAGTCAACTTGAAATAATTATAACACTTCTTTCATGGGAGTGGGGGCACCTCTTTCAGCTCTTACCCTAATAGAACCCTCCCACATAGGCGTCAGTGGAATCGATGTTAAGTAGATACTTATTTAAATGATTGAATGAATAAAATAAATTATTAATGTGCGTATTTTAATTTGAAACCCTTAGTAAGGATACCACCTCAAGTCTTCCCGTGGATATCGTATGAATATTTATCTAAGGTATTGAAGTAACTCTGATCATTATTTTTTGGAAGATTGATATTGAACAGCAGCGTCATCGTACTCATCGTCATCATGGTGAACACAATACTGCGATCGTCAATCTGCTAGCCGGCGTGATGATTAAGGGCATTACCTCCTAAAACCTCCTCATGTATGGGTAATAAGGAAAAGTAAACTTTCAGCAGTTGTATAATAATCTGATGATGTGAATTTGAGGTCCATGAAAATCAGCGTACTCGTATTTTATTTTATTTTATTTTTATTCAAAAAAAAAAAAAAAAGTCAAAATCATTTATTCAAAATAAATCCATATAGAATACTTTTTGAACGTCATAGTATACGTAGGTACATCATTCATTTTGTTACATTAAAATTATTACATAAATTAATTAATTACATATTCCCCATTGACATATTTATAATTTCAATTTTAATTTCAATATAATAATAATAAATAAATTATCCAGTCAACTTAAAATAGAATTATTTTGACCATACAGCGCAGTCCGTTAAATAATCGTCCAACTTATAATACGCCTTCTTTGTTAATGTCTGTTTTACCAGCGCTTTAAATTTATTTTCAGACAAGTTTAAAATAGGATCTGGTATTTTATTATAATAACGGGTACAGAGGCCAACAAAAGATTTTTTTACTTTACTTAGTCTAGTCCTTGCTGCTAACAACTTAAATTTATTTCTGGTATTTATCTCATGAACATCACATCCTCTAGAAAATAGCGCTTGATTCTTTCTTACATACATAATGTTTTCATAAATATATTGACTGGGCACGGTCATGATTCCAGTAGTTTTAAAGAGTTCTCTTAGGGAGGCCCGTTTTTTTAAGTTATAAATTCCTCGAATTGCGCTCTTTTGTAGGATAAATATAGCTTCAATATCGGCAGCTCTACCCCATAGCAATATACCATAGCTCATGACACTGTGAAAGTAGGCAAAGTAAACCATCCTTGCGGTATTTATGTCTGTAAGCAGTCGTATCTTTTTCACAGCGTACGCAGCTGAGCTTAACTTTTTTGAGAGAGCTATAATATGAGGTCCCCATTGTAGTTTTGTATCTAAAGTAATTCCCAAAAAAATTATATTTTCAGCACCTTCTAATGTTTCATTATTTATATGTAGACCTTGTACGTTATGTTTAACATTAGGTAATTTAAAGTGTACGAACTTGGTTTTCTTCGTATTTAAGACAAGGTTATTAGCTGTAAACCATTCATGAGTTAGTTGTAGCGTATTATTTATGTTATTGATATCCTGAGAAGTTCTATTGACTTTAAAAATAAATGAAGTATCACCTGCGAAAAGAACTATTTTAGTTAGCTTTTCTGCCATAAATGGAAGATCATTTATGTAAATCAAAAATAGAAGAGGACCCAATATTGATCCTTGGGGGACCCCCATCTTAACCTCATATTTATTCAGAAAACCAATAGCTAACAATAACAAATACAGGATTTGTACAATATGTAACAGACAAGCCAATTACAGGTTTTCGCAAATAGGACAAATAGTTTTCGTATAAAGCATGTGAGCTTTGAGAGGCGTTAAGAGATTAATGAAACATTGTGTTCCATCTTTAGGGTTCCGTAGCCAAAATGGCAAAAACCCTTATAGATTCGTCATGTCCGTCTGTCCGTCTGTCACAGCCGATTTACTCGGAAACTATAAATATAGGATATGTGTTGTATAAACCGCTACGGGATTATGATACTAAATTGTAAAAAAAACTATTGGGGTGGGGGCCCTCCATACATGTAACTGAGGGATAGAATTTTTTTTTAGTTATATAAGCGTGTGGGGTATTAATAGAAAGGTCTAAAATAATATGAAGGTTTATAAATCTTATTTTTATTTAAGCAAATCGGTTTCGAGATATCAGCCCTCAAAGTCTGAAAAATGTGTCCCCCCCTCTATTTTTTAAACTACGCGATATAAAATTGTAAAAAAATATATGTTATGCACATTAATAAACTCTATCAACGATTTTCAGTTAGATTAAATTATCTCCTATAGTTTCTGAGGTAGGTTGATTTAACTGTATTTTTTTAATAATAAATTGATAATGGTACGGAACCCTTCGCGCGCGAGTCCGACTAGCAACTTGGCCGGTTTTTTCTTATTTTCCAGCAAGCGATATACCAGGTGACTTTTAATGTACCAAACAACCTAGCAAAATACAATACACAGCCACAATATTTTTTGCAAATATAATGTGATAGCAATAAAGTTCACAGCACTGCAGGGTGTCGAGCATTTTAGGAGCATTCCATGAAAACATCTACTTTATGTCGCTAACGGGTCGCTATGGTAACTACCCTAATAAAATATGCTAGCTGGTAGTAGGAAACACTGTTAATCTTAAAGCCTTGATATGTTATTGTTATACCGTAATTCAGCTTACTAATTTAATTCTTCAAAAGTATTGAAAAGACAGTGTCGCTTACGACACGTTTTCATGGAATGCTCCTTTAACAGATCGATTATTCTTAACGATAGTAGGTAAGCTTATTTAGTAATGCAACTGGTTGATATTTATATGTATGTTTGTTTGTTTCAGCATGGGGGGAGTCGCTGCTATCTCTGCCGAAGAGATGGCTCAGCCAGCAAGGAGACGAGGACGAGTACGAGGTATCTGTTGTCACCATTATGTAATGTAATAATGTATGACATACATTACATACATTACATTGTAATGTTACCAACAAGATCAACCCTAACTGCATTCACGGCACAGAGAGAGACCATCTCGTCTCGTGGGTGTCGCAAGAGTCGACTAAGGGATTAAATTGTCACTGACCATTGATTTACTAATGATCATCTACACCCGTTTGCCTAGTGTGGGGATTATGGACATATTACCACCAACACATGCTTAGGTAATAGGAGAGGGCTACGTCCAGTAGTGGACTGAGATAGACTTAATAGACTCGATTGAGGAAGGGACTACGGGCGGTCATTGGATAAGGAAAGCTCAGGATAGAATATGTCATATTATAATGGAGGTGTTCTTATAGCAGTCGACGGGCTATGGCTGATAATAGTGATGATAATAGAGTTACGCTGTGGCAGCCAAAAACTCGTGTGACATGATTACGTAAGGTATATTTGGCTCGGCAGTTCCTCCATTACCCAGACCCCTATCTAAGACCAGAGCCCTATCTAAGATAATGTTATCTTCTCGAGGACACAAAACATAACTCTTTCCTAAAAGATACATTTTCTTTTCAATACCTATTAACCGTAATGACAAGCTTTCTTTGTTAAAGTCTTTCAGTGTTGAGTTCACAGTATTCTCATTTATATTCAATAAGATTTCCAAGAAGCTAAGTGGGTAATCGATTCTTGCTATAGTCGCCTGCAACTATGTCAAGCATTTCAAAAGTTTGTACACAATTTTATTGTTAGCAGTAACTTCAAGAGTTGAATTATTTTGTTTATTGTATTTTACTGTGAAAGTTATAACTGTTAGAAGTGACTATCTAACTAGAATAGACAGCTGATGTAATGAAAAAAACTTATAAAAATATCAAAGTGGCACCGTAAATTAAAATTACATTTAATTTTTAAAATCGAAATATTTTTTACTATTGTAAACGCTACCTACGTTATTTGTTACAGCTCCGATGATGAGACACGCTAGCAAACATGATTCTTAAAAGTATTATTCGTGGGTATTTACAAAAACGCTAATGCTATCCTGTATTATTCCCAGAATGCGCAGCTACCGAAGCTGCCGGTCCCAGATCTCCAGGCGACCCTGGAGACCTACGTGGACCTGGCAGCAGCTGTGGTCTCCAGCCCGTCACAGTTGGAACATACCAGAGCCCTGGCTAAGGCCTTCCTGGAAGACCCTGGGCCGAAGCTGCAGGCTGCATTGTTGGCGAGGCAGGTGGAGATGGATAACTGGGTACGTAACTGAGGATAGTACTAGGTGCCGTCTGTAGCTCAGTCGGTAACCCTGGATGCAAAGCTGTGGGTCTCAGATCTCCAGGCGACCCTGGAGACCTACGTGGACCTGGCAGCAGCTGTGGTCTCCAGCCCGTCACAGTTGGAACACACCAGAGCCCTGGCTAAGGCCTTCCTGGAAGACCCTGGGCCGAAGCTGCAGGCTGCATTGTTGGCGAGGCAGGTGGAGATGGATAACTGGGTAAGTAACTGAGGGTAGTACTAGGTGGCTTCTGTAGCACAGTCGGTAACCCTGGATGCAAAGCTGTGGGTCTCAGATCTCCAAGCGACCCTGCAGACCTACGTAGACCTGGTAGCAGCTGTGGTCTCCAGCCCGTCACAGTTGGAACACACCAGAGCCCTGACTAAGGCCTTCCTGGAAGACCATGGGCCGAAGCTGCAGGCTGCGCTCTTGACGAGGCAGGTGGAGATTGATAACTGGGTAAGTAACTGAGGGTAGTACCAGGTGGCGTCTGTAGCTCAGTCGGTAATAACCCTGGAGGCAAAGCTGTGGGCCTCAGATCTCCAGGCGACCCTGTAGACCTACGTAGACCTGGCAGCAGCTGTGTTCTCCAGCCCGTTGCAGCTGGAACACACCAGAGCCCTGGCTAAGACCTTCCAGGAAGACCCTGGGCCGAAGCTGCAGGCTGCATTGTTGGCGAGGCAGGTGGAGATGGATAACTGGGTACGTAACTGAGGGTAGTACTAGGTGCCGTCTGTAGCTCAGTCGGTAACCCTGGATGCAAAGCTGTGGGACCCAGAACTCTAGGCGACCCTGCAGACCTACGTAGACCTGGCAGCAGCTGTGGTCTCCAGCCCGTAGCAGCTGGAACACACCAGAGCCCTGGCTAAGACCTACCTTGAAGACCCTGGACCGAAGCTGCAAGCAGTTCTTGGCGAGGCAGGTAGAAATGGATAACTGGGTAAGTAATAGTACTTAGTAAAAGTACTCGAGGGTAAAGGTACTCGAGGGGGTTGAGGGCTTATGTAGATCAGTTGTCAGTTGGTAATAACCCTGGCTGCGAAACGGTGGGTTTCAGAACTCTAGGCCAGCCTGGAAACCTACTTGGACCCGGCAGAAGCTGTCGTCTGCAGCCCGTTTCAGCTGAAACACATCAGAGTCCTATCTAAGGCTCGTATCCCAGTGAGGCCCAATCATCGCTTTGTGTTTTATATAACACATTCATGTGTTCTTCAGTCATTTATATTTTCTAAATACTTGATTTTCTATATTGTATCTATCATAATTTAATTTTGATTAAAAATCATGTCGTAGTCAAGTGCAAAAATATGTATGAATTAATTCTCTTATAAATATGTTACGACGTTCTTATTACACAAAATTAATGTGCCCTGGATTATATTGTTGAGTATTTTTATACACACCTTATTTTGCGTTTGACTGTATTTACTCTATTGCAGAACGCAGTCAAAATTCTAAGCTTCAGAGCAAAATAGGTTTGGTGACGATTTAATGGGATTATTTGGGGGTATTTGACATGCCATCGTGTCAAAAAACTTAAATAGGTATGTATTTACAATTCGGAGTAAGTTTCCTGCAATTTATGTAATTGATATTACAAATAAAAATAAAAATATTTCTAACAAATTTTTACTACAAAACCCCCTAAGGCTCTAGCTTCTTTTGTTGTATCTTATTACATTTTCTAAACAGTGAAAAAGACAGAATGAATAAAATCACGCAATACTATTTTCAAACCAAATGGCCTTATCAGTAGCATGTTTTCTTTTCGTAATTCCAACCGAAAACAACAACGTCAACGGCATTGTTCCGTCGACTCCACGATAACATGTCCTCACGCAGGAACAAACCTTTCACCTAAAATGATCAAATATTTGTTCATTTTGATCTCTTCGGTGGTGCTAGAAAACCGTGCTGTGCCGCAGAATACTCCAGGACTCCCGACAAGGAACAACCCAGTGTTTATGAGGCTCCTTCAAACAGTGGACGCGGCAACTACTGACGAAAGACTACTGGACGTCTCTCTACAACTATTGAAGAGTTTGTGTATTTGTATGCGTGAAACTTTAAATGTAAAGCAACTTGAAAGTGTATCGTTCAGTGGTGATACTAACTCTCTGCCAGAAGACAACGCCAACTATCCAAATAAGAAGGTACTGGAAATCTATCAAAATATTTACACTAAAACATGCTTTGATTTAAAAAATGAGGTAGCATTAAAGGTTAATAAAAGCGCTAAAATATCTTCAGGCGAAGAAAAAGAATTCATTCTGAATAGCGACTGTGGAAGAACACTAATTAATGATAGCGCTAATATTTATAACACGCAGAAGCAAATACCCAGAGTGGAGGCAAATGATACTACACTTCAAGATATTTTATATCAGACTTTTGTAGAAACTCGCAATTACCACAGTTTTCGTGCAAGAAAATACGGTTTGTATAAACAAACAAAACAGACGCACATTCCTGCCGCGCATAATATTATTGTGATTCTGACCTTCTATCCAGTAAATAATGGAAGTCATTTTTTAAATAACTGTACTACACTTACTGATGAACTTAACGATACGTTACATACCCGGTCGCCGATAGACATAGACATTATTGATGCTAGATATGGTCAAAAGGAAAATGTCAGCGACGAAAGTCTTGCGTCTAAGCAAGCTACAAACTGTACTATAAAATCAATATATACATTTTTACTACAAAGCGAAAAAAATAATAAGACTAACGTTTTTAAATTGATGCATAGAAATAATACTTTAAAAATTTACATTGACGTGACTACCAAACCTAATCATTCTGATTACACTAAAATCTGTTGCAACAACAATAATGATGTACCGTTGTGTAAAATGGATTTTTCAAGTGAAAGTTATGATTCAGAAGATATAACCACAAATTCTCATACAACACAGAAATATGGAGATTTCAAAGATACGATATCTAAAATAAAATCATTAGTAAAGTTGTATGATAAAAAATTGACAAAGAAAAAGTTAAAACGATCAACTACATTACGAACATTTATCAAACAAAATGAAGCAAAAGTTGATTCTCTAAAAAGTAAAAAATACACGAATTCTAATATTTTGAAAACTTTATCTGACCTGCCAAATTATACAAATTCCAACGAAATATGGGTAAACCGTATTTCGGATGACAAATCCAACCATGAAAAAAACGAGAAATGGATGACTGATATGGCTCATATCACACGGCAGTCTCAAATAGTAACTTCGTCAAAAAAAAATATTAAAAATAACCAGCATAATTTGTTTGAACCCGGTTATGTCAACGGTGAATTAACCGGTTTATATAGTGATTCATTACCGGTATATTCTGTGCATCCTAGGGAAACAGAAGTTCACACCACAGATATGGCAAATCTTCAAGGAACAATGTCAAAAGTAGATGAAGAAGCTGATTCTAGAACTTCTTACCTCAAAATAAAAGAAGCATCGAATTTAATTCAACCGCAGAATCATAGGACGACAGAAACGAGCTTGACCTATTGGGATCAAATTAATGATTCAAATAAACAATCAACGCTGCCATCGAACAGCCCATCTGAAATAATATCCGGATATGTAAAAAGCTCTCTACCAACTAGATACAGAGATATTATTTCTACGATTTCTAATGTTCCAGTAGAACATACTTTAGAAATTGTAGTCACTACTAATAACAGACAAAAAAAGATAACATTTAATGATTTGTTCGCGGAACCAAATTTAAATGTGACAACAAATGAAGTAAACTTATACGAAACAACAAACTGTAACCATAAAGTATCAAACACATCTGAAAACTCTATTACAAAAGATACGATAGTCAGCATCTGCATATCCTTATCAAAAATAACACAAAATAATAAAGAAAAAACAGATCATCGATCTACTGCAATCGAAAAGATCAATGACATGTTTACTTTGAATATTAAAGATGTTGTATCAGCAGTAACTTCTGTTAAGACTACACCACCAACAAACAACGTTAATTTTCCCGAAGAAATCAATATGATTGAATCACCAATCACTAAAACCGCACCAAAAAATGTATTACAGCGAGATAAAATTCCAACTAGTGATACGACAAAGGAAAGATCAGAAATGTTAAAGACACCAACAGTTACAAAGCAACTAAACTCGTCGAAAGTAAAAGTTTATTCATTCAAAAATATAACGTTTCCACAATATATACTAAATACTAACACCAACATCATACCTCTCACTGAATCTCCTGATATTCAAATAATCGGTGAAAAACAAACTAGTAATATTAAAAGCAATGAACCTCAATATCCTAACACAGAGATATATGTGCAACTAAATACTTTGTCAAACCGATTTAAAACAAATACAGAAGAGGGTAATTCATATTTAAAGGAAGAACAGAAAATTGAGAACGATAAGAAATATTTTATGGAAAACAAGAAAAATCCGCAATTCGGTGCATATTTACCAAAATTAGAAAATGCGGATTTTAAAAGCTTTATAACTAAAAATTACTTGGAATCATATAAAATCTATGAAAGTGATAAAACAGAAAAAGTACCTTTGAAAATCAAACCTACTATATTTACTGTTTCTGGTCCGAATATTACAAATCAAACGTCAAAGGATACTTTTATAGAACTCATGAGTACAGACTTCCATGCTCGCAATAAAAACATGTCCGTCGCCCTATCTGCCGGTGACACTACCAATAGTTTAAAAACTCATTATGACAAGGAAACCATAACGTATTCCACCTCAGAGAAAAATAAACTTTCAGTTATAAGTGGTACATCTAAAACTACACCAATCGTACCAACATATTCATTGTATCAAAAAGATAAAAACTTTGTAAAAAATACTTCGTCTAAGATTAAATCACAAATTCATGTACCGACTTATGGATCAAAATCTGATTATGAATTAGACTACAGTACTATTTCAAACATCTATTTTATAACAAACGATACATCAAAAGAGGCTTCCAATACATCTATCAATGAAATTATCGAAAAAACAGCAACTGTTATCGCGCGTGACGAAACATTTAATGAAGCATTTACATTAGTGTCTCCTGTAGTTCCCATGATAAATCAAGTAGTACCTTTAACTACTAAGATAATACAAAATAATAACGACGAAACGAACGTCAGTAAGAACTTATTAATAAATAAGAAAAACAAAATCACGTATCATACAACTTCAAATCTTTTAGACGCATCCCTAACCAATTTAAATAAGACATGGACCAAGAATAAAACCGATGATAATATCAATATTTTAAACAGTAAAAATAAAGATACTGCTACAACTGATTTTTACTTGACGCCTAGACCGACAAAAACAAAAGGAGCGAACTCAAATATGCTGAACAAAAATAGCACAGAAGTGTATGAAAAATTTCATACAATTGATGGTGAATATTTACAAAAAACCGATGAAGATTTATTGAAACAGACAGATATAAACCAACAGTTTAATTATGTAACAGTGTCTAACATGCATGGTCAACAAATTAAATTACCGATCACAGAGAACATCAAATTTGAACCTACAAGTACTTCGACTGATAATACATTACATTCTACAAAGTACTTGTTAAAACAAGAAGTCAAAACAAACACAAAAAATATGTCACCTGTTCATTCATACACCACTAAATTGATTAAGAAACCGAATTTTCATTTTGAATTAGACTTAAGCACCAACACAAGTAACACAAGCCCAATATTCACAAACGAAACACAACCTTCGACAATGACATTTGTAGAGGACTTAGATCCAATATTTAATAGAATTGAAGAAACAAATCAATTAGTGAATAGTTCAGATCCAATTGATATTTTTGCATTAAATAGTGATTATATTGCCAATCCTGCTACTAAACCAAATGAAATAAATGAAATATTTACAACAGCACATGAATCTGATACTATTCCGTTCGGCAAGATTTCTGATTCAAATTTTAGTGTACAACATGTGTCAGATGATATTGTCTTGGAATTTAAAAATACAAGCTTCCGAATCCAAGATAAAAACATGACTGAAAACTTTTATGACGGTGATAATAAGAAAGAAAATAGAACAATGTCTTCAAAAACATATAAATATTTATCTACTTATGCCTTGCCTGAAAAGAACACAGTACATTTATTGGAGCAAGAAAAAGAAAAAAAGGATGCAAAAAATGTGCCTGTTGACATTAATTTACAAATACCTAAGCCTAGGAAGTGGCCAATTTTCGATAAAATTAGCTTAACCACAATTTATTCTTCTTATACAGACAAAATTATCGTACCATCAAAAACTACTCCAAATACAACCGTTGAGGATTTTGATTCGCTGATTTATAAAAACGAAGAGAAAAAAGAAATAGTAGCACCGATTGAATCTTTCCCAAATACAATTATAAGTGATGACTATTATTACAACCCTACATTTAGTAATGTCTGGGAACCAGTCAGAAGTACATCACAAAAAATTAATGACCCTGCAATTGAGGCTCATATGCAAATAAATCAAAACATTTCTAGCCTCCATGGTTCATTTCACCAGTCCAATACACCTGATCAATTTCAAAATAGTCAAACAGATGCATCAATGGATGTTCATTCCGGTACTTTGTATTCAAATAGTGATAAAATATCAACAATCGTGGTAAATCTAAACCAAACCAATCTAACATTTTCAAATACAACCGAGCTAAATGCATATTATGTTACCTCTCGCCAAAGTGAAAATGAATTTGACATCTTAAGTTTAGGGGACAAGTATGAAAATGTTCTCAATACGAATGACAAAAATACTACTACTGGTGTTGGTAAGATAACTTTTTCATACAATTATGATACTGATTTTAGTAGACATGATATGATGCACAAAATAACAAAACGGACTTTAACTCCACAGTTAAGTTCCCAAAATATGGATATAACCAAAAACCCGCTTCAAAATAATCATTTAAATTATTCAACAACTAATACTAATGGGAATCAAAAACCTGAATTCCCGCTGGCTTATATTTCAGTTCCAAATTTAGGCACGCACAATACGTCAAAAACAAGTCTACAATTCTCAACTATACAGTCGCCTATACATAGTAAAAATATGACCTTCGGCGGCCAACTAGATGATTCAGTAATGGATGAAAACATTGAAACGCAAACGACAGTATCTAACAGCAAATACAATTCTAAAGTTATCACCAACAATAATTTTCTTCATATTAGTGAGACTAATTTAAATAAACAATCTGATAATGACTCGATAACTCAAAATTCTAGTAATCAATATCGAGCCAAAATAAGTCCGTTCAAACATAATGATCTGAATGTTCATAAATCGTTCACAGATAAGGTGCCAACAACCATTAAATATCAAATATTTAACGACTCTTTAATGAGTGAACTACAAAACACTAGTGTATTTGATGCCAACTTCTCAATAAAA
The DNA here is from genome assembly GCA_025490895.1 of Thaumatotibia leucotreta. Taxonomy (NCBI): domain Eukaryota; kingdom Metazoa; phylum Arthropoda; class Insecta; order Lepidoptera; family Tortricidae; genus Thaumatotibia; species Thaumatotibia leucotreta. Next base: position 31,808 of record JALPQI010010738.1, read on the forward strand.
TCTGAAATAAACCCGATAAAGCAGAGTAACAATAATATCGATAGTATCGAAATTCAAGACACAACAATTTTTGAAACAAATTTGAATAATAATCGCAAATCAAATGATACACTTGTCGTTTCCACACCATATTTGCCTAATCACAGTAACATTGTTCCCCAATATAATGTAGAGAATTTCAGCATTATTATTACGAATGAAGATGCAAAAGAAAAAACTACTCCCACCGAAAACATTTATGTCTCTAAAGTAAATGTTTTTAACCCTTTAGACACCAATGAGCTTGATCACAGTTCAAACGTGTATAATATATTCAACACTTCACCGTTTTATACAACAAATAAATACTTGGGAATCATGAAAATCAAGACTCTAAACCATACGGCTATTTATATAAACAGTTCATCATATACTACACCGTCTAGCAGTCAGCGGTCTGAAATACACGAGCACGTCAAGTTAAACCAAATTAATCAATATACTGAAACCGAAAACCAAATAACCGAATCACCAAAATTTGTCCAAGACACAACTTCGACTCAAACCTTCACCTTAAAGGAATTATTTGACAATAGAAAACCATACTTTAATAATAAAACTTATGATATCACTGAAGCTGTTTACAACAATGGTAGTTTCCATTTTTCTGTGACTGATAATTATATAGCAAATGTGACTCAAAGCTTCAACAACTCTAACGTAGCCAATCTATTAAATGGATCCATCAATACAATTGATGTAAATATGCAATTAAATGAAGTATCCGATGAAATTACAACTATAACAGCTCCAATAGCAAAGGATTACAATCTGAAAATATCGAATTTACCTATTGAAAATGATGCGTTTACAATATCTCAATTTAAAAACTGTAGTCATCATAATAATAATAACAGCTCAACTAGAGCTATAAATGGTGCAAAAGACAAAAATACAACAGTTTCTTTGAATGTTTTCTATAATGATTCTAGCCTGCATAATATGCCTGTACATTCATTATTCACAGTGCAACCACATGCACTCAAAGATTATACAGACAGTATTAACATTACATCAACAGTCGATAATTTTAATTCAATAAAATTAAATGAAACCGACAAAGGATCGAACAGTAACATGTCTATAGTATTAAGAATACCAAATCACGAATCCGATCCTACTAATTCAAGTTTATTTAACATCACTGAAAATCAATTACATTCCACAGAACTCTTTGTGCGCGAATATTTTACAGATGACAACATGAGAACTACAGTTGCAGCAAAAACTATAAATTTATTAGAATTAAATAAAAATGACAAATTACCGAGCGAAAATGTGTTGATACCAGATTCACTTAAATCATCTTCCTCTGATACCTCCGAATACAATTCTACTACAAATAACATCCTCGTTGATATATCTCATACAACACAATCATCTTTACATGAGCGTAATATAAACTTTATCATAGCCACAACAGCAGTGAATAACAACAATACATTAACGTTTAATGAAGTGGACAAAGATTTGAGTGGAAATATTTTATCGGACGATATGCTTGATCCCTCGCCCTCTGATAATTTTAGCAACAATTCTGCTATTAATAACATACTTGTAAGTACATCGATTAAAACACAATCATATTTACTTGAACCTTATACAGACGGTATGGAAATTACAGCAACAGTGAAAAATTCATATACACCAGAATTTAATGAAGCTCTCAATGGATCTAATAACAATATTACAATACTAGAAAAAATTTACCCCTCTACCACTGAAGCATATCATAATTCTAGTTTTCGTATTGACCCTAAAAATCAGTCATATTCAATACAACCATATATACTCGACGATTATACGGACAGTATGAACATAACAAGTACAGTGGATAAGGACAATAGATTAGAACTGAACGAGGTCGACAAAGGATCGAGCGAAAATATGTTAATACAAGATACGGTTGAAACCTCTCTCTCTGATAATTTAAAAAACAATACTTTGATTTATAAAACTACAGTAAAATACACAGCAAGGTCATATTTCTACGAACATTACACGGATGGTATGAAAATTACAACACCGATGGAGAACACAAATACAACAAAATTACCTGACAAAAAATCGAACAACAATATTGCAATACTGGATACTTTTGAATCCTATCCCATTGAAGCTCTGCATAACAATTCTAATATCCCTGGATATCTATCATATCGAACTCGACCAAATATATATGGAGATAATACGGCTAGCATAAATATTACGCCTACCATGTTCAGTAATGATAACTTAGAATTGAATGTAGTTGACAACGAATTGAGCAAAAATACGCTAATACAAGATATACTTGAAACTTCTCCTTCTGATAATCTAAATAATTTTTCTGGTGTCAATAATATCTCTGTAAATATATCATATACAACACAACCCTATCTATATAAAGACAATATAAATATTATAGCAACAGTGGATAATAATAATACATCAGAAATGAATAAAATTGACAAATATTTGAGCGGAAATATTTTATTAGACAATATGCTTGAACCCTCACGCTCAGATAACTTTAGTAACGATCCTGCTATTAACAATATTGTTGTAAGCGAATCAAGTACAACGCAATCCCATTTATATATAGACAGTATAAATATAACAGCAACAGTGGATAATAACAATAATAATGCACTAGAAACAAATGAAGTCGACAAAAGATCGAGCGAAAAATCTATATCAGATTTACTAAGCGCATCTGTCTCTGATACTCTCAACAACAATTCTGTTCCAGTCCCTATAAATATATTATATTCAACACAACCATATTTATACGAAAATTATACAGACGATCTGAAAACGACGGTAATAATTCATAATGCAATCACACCAGAATTAAATGAAGCTGACAAAATATCTGACAAAAGTATTTCAATACTAGATATAATCGAGTCGTCTCCCTCTTACATAGTCAGTAATGACTCTGAAATGAACAATATCCCTGGACTGACATCGGATACGTCACTATTATATTTAGATAAAAATTATACAGATGGTAAGAAAATAACAGCATCAGTGGATAAATCGAACACGGTAGAATTAAATGAAATCGATAACGAATCTAACAACAATATTGTATTATTAGATACAATTGAATCCTTTCCCCTTGAAACTTTTCATAGTTCCATTTATAGCTATACCCCAATAAATCTATCAAATCCAACACAGCCGTTTATACCCACAGATTATACTGACGATATGAACGTTACAGCTGCAGAGGATATTAATAATACATTAGAATCTAATGAAGTCCACAAAGAATTGAGCGAAAATTTATTAGTACAAAATACAATTGAAAGCCCTCGGTCTGATGTTTTAAATATCAATCCTGATTTAATTAATATCCCTTTAGATATGGCATTTGCAACACAATCGTATTTCTATACAGATGGTATGAATATTACAGCAACAGTAGATAATTCGAATGCACCGGGTATGAACAAAGGCGACAGAGGATTGACCAGCAATATTTCAATAAAAACACTGGAATCCTCACCCAGGGAAGCATTTCATACTCATTCTAGTCTGGGTAATATTCTAAGTATATCATATCCAACACAACCATACACACGCGAAGATTACATAAACACTATGAACATTACAACTTCTTTTAATAATTACACTGAGACATTTAAATTGAATGAAATTTCCAAAGAATCGAGCGAAAATTTGTTAGTTGAAGATAAACTTGAGACCTCTCCCTCTGATAATTTTAATACTAAATCTGATGTAGGTATTCCTGTAAATATATCAAACGCAACACAATCACATTCATACAAACACAAACATCACACAGATGATATCAAAATAACAGTTCAACCGGATACTCGAAATACACCACATTTGAATGAACCCAACAAAGGATCGAACAGCAATATTACAAGACCAGATACTTTTGAGTTCTATTCTACTGAAGCTTTTCGTCATGTTAGTCTTCAAAATATCTCTGAAGATCTATCATATGCAACACAACCTTATGCACACGATAGTTATACAGCTATTGTAAACGTTACTGCTAACGGGGACAGTACATTCGAATTGAATAAATTTGAGAAACAATCAAGTGAAGATGTGTTGATACAAAGTATACTTGAAACAGCTCCATCTGATAAGTTTAATAACAATTCTGATATTATGAATACACCACAACCACATCTACACGAACGTTATAAAGACAGTTTGAAAATTACTGCACTAACGGATAATAATATTACACTAAATGATAATGAAGTGGAAAAAGAATCTAGTGAAAATGTATTAATACAAGATACTCTTGAAGCGCCACCTTCGGATATTTTTAAAGCCTCTGCTATGAACAAGACCCTTCCAAGTATGTCACATACAAACTATACAGACGGTGGGAAAATTACGACTGCAATGGATAATTCTACAATACCAGAATTAGATACAGCTGACAAAGGATCGAGTAACAGTATTTCAATACAAGATATACTTGAATCCTCTACCCCTAATACATTCAATAACAATTTTACTATTAATAATATCCCTGAACTAATGCCATATACGACACAATCACACTTACACAATAATGACACACATGGTAATAATGTAACGGCTATATTGAACTATTCAAATACACCAGAATGGAATGAACCTGATAGAGGATTGAACAACATACCAGTTACATCAGGACACTCTCCTATTTTAGCTTTTCGTAATGATTATAGTTTGCGAAATATCCATGAAAATCTCTCGCATCCAACACATATGTTACACGAACATTTTCCAGGCAGTATGAAAATCACAGCTACATTGAATAATTTAAATACGCTAAAATTCAATGAAAATGATAATGAATTGAGCAACGACATATCTACACGACTACTAGATACATCAAAATATTCTTCTGGCGATTTTGATGGTTATTCTAGTCTTTATAATATCACCGTTAATCAATCACATACGACACTACCACATATTCAAGAAGATCATACAGAGAGCATGAAGCGTACAACTATAGTTGACCGCTTAAAAACAACAGAACCAATTGGCGATGAAAAACGATTGAGTGATATAACTGATACAAAAAATTATGAATATATGCCAAGCTTTAAGCCATTTCTACCTACAAAAGAGAAATCTTCTGTAGCTCCATTTTTCAACGATACAGTAAATATTTATATCACAGCCAATAATTATATGAGAATTGATAATACATCGCCTCACTTAATTAATACCGCTCAAGACAACAGTAAGCTAGTACAAAATACTCTTGAATCGATTTCAGGTGATGCGTTCGATAAAGCTTATACTTTGAAGAATATTTCTCGAATTCTCACATATACGACACAACCATATTTTCAACAATACTATATAGATAGTAAAAAGGTTACAGCTATAGTCAACAATCTGAAAACAATAGGACAGATTGGCGACGAAACACGATCGAAGATAGCCGGTACTAAAAATAATGAATTAGTACAATCTTTACAAACAGAAGCTAACTTCAGTTCTGCAGCTCCATTTCATAGTAGTACAGTAAATGTTTCATTGACTACCTATAAAGATATGGGAACGGATAAAACTTCGACACCATTAACGAATAGCGCTCAAGACAAAAGTATGCCCACACAAGGTACTCTTCAATCCTCCCCGCATAATGCTTTCGATAAGGATTTTACTTTGAACGATATCTTTGGAAATCGTACAAACACGGCTAAAACATATGTACAACAAGACTCTACGTATAGCACGAGGCTTACAACTACAAATGAGAATCTAAAAACATTAGAACTAAATGGCGACGTAAACATATCTAGAGAAATAACTGATACTAAAAATAATGATTTAGTACAAACCCTTATGCCATTCTACGAACTCATACATACAGAAGTTAATGCTCCTTCTACACCTTCATCCTATAGTGATAAAGTAAATATATTTATATCTACTTATATTGACACGAGTACTGATAATAGCTTGAAGCACTTACTTAATATTGCTAAAAATAATAGTAAGCTCATACAAGGTACCGAATCCTCTAAACATGATGCTTTCGATAAAGCTTCTAGCTTAAACCCAATCTTTAATAATCCGCCACATACAACACAACCACATGTAGAACAAGACTCTACGATAGAACGATCGAGCGATATACGTGACACTAAAAATAATGAAGTGGTACCAGATATGCAGCCATTTGTACATACACAAGTTAAGTCCTCTGCAGATCTATTTTATAGTGACAAAGTAAATGCTTCTATGACTCCGTATAGCGACCTTGATACTGATAATAGCCCGACTCACTCAATCAATATTGCTCTAAGTAATAGTAAGCCTATACAAAATACTCTTGAACCCACTCCACACGATGCTGTCGATACAGCTTCTAGTTTATACAAAATCTTTGAAAATCTCGCATACACGCCACAATCACATTTAGAACAAGACTCTACATATAGTACGAAGGCTACTGCTATAGTTCATAATTCAAAAACATTAAAATTAATTAAAGACGAAAAACGATCGGGCGATATTATACCTGACACTGAAAATAATGAAGTAGTGCAAAACTTCCAGCCATTTTTACATACAGAAGTCCAGTCATCTTCTGCAGCATTATTTTATAATGATAAAGTAAATGTTTCTATGACTACCTATAGCGCCATAGGTACTGATAATAGCCCGACAAACACATTTAATATTGATCAAAACAATACTAAGTCCAAACAAGATACGCTTGAATCATC